>JADAZS010000155.1:0-119017 GCA_014872975.1 Diaporthe citriasiana
TACTTATTCTTACTATTAATAAATTACTAAACTATTAGGGTAATTAGTAGTAAGAATATTACTTAATTTAAATTTCTCAAGCTTTCTAGGTTAACTTTATCCTAGATACCCCTAAATAAATAGTTATATTATAGTTATATATACTATAATACCCAGCTTATTTATAATACTTAGGAAAATCTAGTTATAGTAATAATTATTATAAAAGATACTATATATACTTTAAAAGCTATATTAAGTAGGGAAAGTATAAAAGAGGAAAAAATAAGTATATAAATACTAGCTACTATAATTATATATAGTAATAAAGGAATTAATAAGAAAGCCGGGCTTATAATTATCACATAACCAAGTAGCGTAGTAGAATTAAATTAATTAAAGAGTAGAAGGGAGTACTCGAAGGGTGCTTGGAAGTACTATTTATCGGGCCCAAATAGACCCACTTGCAGTATGATAAAAGACCATACCGCAGCTCAGAACTGGCTCGGTTGGCCAGACACTCGAGAAGCCTGTCGGGTCGGCCCAAACTTGGATAATTATCTACTTAGAACCATACTGCTAGTCATACGCACACGTTACAAGTCATTCCATCAGGGTTTGCATAGATGGTTTAAAGCATACAATCAAGAATTTTACGGGTTATTATTGCCAAATACCACCGGAAGCGAGTCTTAGTTACAGGGCTTGCATGTTCCAATACTGGAAATAGAGCAGACTAGAATCCACTACTTAGAGTGGCAATTATTCATATCGTAACAACATCCCGCTCAATAGGCACCAAGTTTCCTGCGCCCTTAAAGACCTCCTGGATGTCTGCCTGCTCAGACAACATGAACCTCTCGGCCTGGTTCCCCAGATTCGCAAGGCCCCTCCAGCGCACAAAGTCCTCCGACTTTCTCTTGTCGCCGTGCGCCTCCTTAGGGTGCTCCCAGTGACCCTTTGAGAAAGAAATCAGGGTGGAGATTTTCCTGTTGGGAATATCATACACCAGAGAGCACACCGTGCCGGTTTCCCTGCCAGGACGTACACGGGTTAGCCTTTGACATGATCGCGCAAGTTGTACAGCTCAATCAGGGATACAAGGATCAGAAGGCTTGGGAGAACCTACTCCAGCCACGAGCATTGCCAAAGCTCGCCTGGGCGGATGCACTGGTACTGGCAGGTCTGGTAGTTTATCCTGCCGGCCATGGGCCCACCGTGAATGGCATAGTTGATCTTGTCCTCGGAGAAGAACCACATTTCGTACCGCCACTTTTCCGGGTTGCCGTTCGCATCCTGGGCGTCATAGTCATAGATCAGGTGCGTGTCCCTGATATCCCGGTCGAAAGACGGGTGGAGCGGCGTATTCGTCAGGAACTCGGGCAGGGGCATTGTGACAATGGTGCCGCGGGCAGTGCTTTCGAAAGCGTCGTGGTTGCAAAAGGTTGGAGTATATGTTCCGTGCTTTATGTCGGATAAATTTTCTGCTTATCTTGTCCTGGGCGGACCTTCGTTTTGCTGAAATCACCGTGGCGTAGGCCGCGAGTCGTGACGTAGTGATAACTAGTGCTCAACAAAAACGGACTGTACTACCTGGTTTCAAGTTTAGTTTCCGCTTATGTATCGCGGGAAGTACGGCGTCTTTTATAAGTTTCCAAAGCACTTTTGTTCTCTGTTCGCATCCATTTGGCTGTAGTAGTCGCATGTCTGGTGGGAAGTAGATCCACCAGTGCACGTTATCTATCCATATCCACTGTGATATCACGCCATGGTCAGGAGAAATCTCGAGTAATGTCCCACAACGGAGAATTGTAATCGTCCAGATACTGTGCTTCAGACACTCTTGCGGCGAAACTTATTCCCAGGAAGGAACCGACCACGCGTGTTAGGAGATCACGCTACATACCACGGGAGTATGAATGATTTGCACGAGCTTTGCTTGGGTGTAGGCTATGTGGCTGTTGACTACACTTATGATTGCAGTGTACTACCTAAGCAATTCCCCTTGTCCAACCTCCTCTGGGATAACCGGGCAGAAGGTAAGCAAGCCATGGAGGCTCCGCAATGGATGCCAACTGTTTGAGCATGTGGCTGTGTTAGGTGATTTCGCTTTTAATCCGTATACATACTCTTCTGAGCAGTAGGCGGTCCCTTCACAAAGTAGTAAACGCTCAAGTGGCTGTGTTATATTGATAGTATAGGTGCCACTCTTGGGCAACGAGTAAATGCGAAGTGAATAGCATTGGGTATCTGGGTATCTCTAATTATGTCGCATGTGCTAGCTATCTCAATGCAACACCCGCCCCCTAAGAATGATGGCACCATCTCCAGTCTGCCACCAGGACCTAGGTACTCTTCATTCTCTTCGTGCATGACAGACCTCTTCACAGGTTGGCCGTTGAGCATCAGCCACTTGCTGTCCACGCGTTATGATTGTTGTCTTGGGTGTTCAACAAGAACTCGACGCCCCTGAGTTAGCCGCTTAATTCTTGGCAGGCCCTCTCCAGGTATTCCTCTTGCCAGACTTGGACAAAACGATAGGTCGGGTGCGCGGTTGCAGTGGGGCGTACCAAGGAAGCTCCTCTTTCTCTTTCCCCTTGGCTTCGGTTTCGTTTGGCTGTGTCCCTCTTCTCTTCCTGGGATTTCTCCGTCCACGTCCTCGACTGCCTTGCTGTACTGCACTGCTGCTCACAATCCCCTCTGCCTCTTCTTCAGCGCCTTTTGTATCTTGAACAGTCACTTCAGCGGCCAGGCTTGTCCGCCCTAGACAGGCAAGGCATTTGCGGCCCTCAAACCTCGAACCCTCTTCCAGCTGCTCCCTGGACATTCCACATTCCGAACAGTGGAGGCCACAAAGGAAGTTATAGCAGCCCTCGACGCGACATTCAACCTTCCAGGTACAGTCCTGCCCCAGATGGGACCCACCACATCGACAGCGTTTCAACTTGCACTGTGAGCCGCTGTGGCCCATGATCCCGCACATGCAGCAGCGTGATTTGCATGTCATGGCGTTCTTGTGCTTGAAGTGGCCCGGCGGGTACTTGTTGCCACAATCCCGCGAGCAGAGAACAGCACACTTCGTGGCGACGTGATACTGCGGGAAAGGTACGCACTTGCACCGGTTATGCTTTGCCACGGGGCAGTCGTTCGCCGTATGGAGGTTCTCATGCTGCATAAACTCTTGGCCCGAGTCTTTTAACCTTTGGATCTGGGAGAGACTCAATGCACTAACAACACAGTTACTGTTGGGGCTGGGTGCGCCGCAGAACCCGCATGGCTTTGGGCAAATCGAGTGTCGCGAGGTGCAATTTGAGCATGGGTGTTCGCCAGATTCGTATACGTCCGCCTCGCCCAAGACAGTGTGAAGCATTCTGTTAAGCTCCGCCCATTCGACCATGTCCACATCCGTGTCGCACAGTCGGATGCTGTCTTGAAGGCATGCATTGAGGTCATCCAAGCGCGTTGAGTATTCGTCGGCTAATCCTTTCTGCCGAGAATTATGTTGGGCGTCGCATCGTGCCTCTTGGTGGCGCCTCCCTTGACCGTGCTCGTGTCTGGGGCGGGCGTTCCAGTCAAACATCTCGGCAATCCGCGTCCTGCTGAGGCTTCGCCGTCGGCTGCGTTGGTACATCGTGTCGAGCTTCATCTTCGGGAATATCAAAAAGCCGTCCAGGCGGCTGAATGGCAAGGGAAGACGGGTGGAGGTGAATACGCCACGGGGTGGCTCACTCGTGGCGCGTCGGCGTGAGCGCTGGGCCGACCTGCCCCTCTCGACAGTGCCATCGCCGCTTACGGCTGTGGACCAGATCCCTTTCCGCTCCAGTCCCCGTCCGGTCGTTCCGCTGGAAAGGTCGAGTGGGCGTGATGTTTTTATAGCCTGAACCCATTGCTTCTTGGACTGCCACCTGCACGAAGGGACATGTAGGACTCGTCGAGAGGCCTGTCCCTCAGGCCAGGGGTACACCGTGTCCATAATGCAGTCCCAAAAGCGTTTGTGGTGAAGCAGTATATCCTTGACTGATGCCGTGCTGCTCGCCAGGTAATCCGCCCTCGCCGCCTTGGATGAAATCAAGGGTAGGCGCAACTGGGGAAGGAAGGGGCCGCCGTCATACAAGGACGGCAGACCCGTTTCCCGCAGCTTTGTTGAGATATCAGCCAAGCGCTGAGTATCTTGATGGTACCACTTCTTGCCATCATCTGCCGCCTCTGTCTTGTCGCGCCTCTTCCGCCTCTGGGCTGAGGCAGCATGGGTCTGCTCGGGGCGCGAGCTGGTGGGCAAGGTGGTGTACGAGGACAGGCTTGGTGGTTGGATAGTCTGTAGCCATATCCTCAAGCAGGCGTCATCTGTCTCAAGATAGTGCCTCCCCACCAGGTCCTTGATCTCTTCTCCAATGGTCGGGTGCACAGCCCGCCGCCCTCCCCGTTCAACGCCTGAGCGCCAGCCGTGGCGTATGACGGCTCTTCGTAAGGTTGCAGTCGAAGAGGGCACTTTGATCTGTGTGAAGTAGCAGAGCGGCTCGTAGTGATTGTCGGTAATGCTACAGGTGGTCAGCATCTTTCGCAGCAGCTCGAGATCGTTTGCGAGGGCTCTGTCGTGGCGCTTGATGGGTCCGAAGTTGTGCAGGCTGTGCTTGGGGTTGCGACGGGTATCGAATGCCTGCGCAAGACCTTTATTGCGGGGGAATAGGAACTTCGACATGACACGGTTGACGATGATGTCGCGGGCAGCAATGCGGCGGTGCTCGTAGTGCTCGAAGGGGAGGTCGACATCGAGAGGGTAGTGCCGAAGACTTGGCTGTTGCCTGCCGTCAAATGTTTTGGATGAAGCCATTTTGAAGTTCGAGGGATTCTTCTCATCGCCTGAATGTAAAAGACCGCCCGTCGATCAAGACATGCAGTTCGAACGTAGCAGTCGAAAAGGCAGAGACAGATGTTGCTGGACGCTTTGCTCTCCCCACACCGTCGTCCACCTCGTCGGTCCTTGGCCTCATGGCCTTGTACACAAGTAAAATTAAGCACCGACAAAGTACGATGAGCCGAAGAATAATTGATAGCGGATTTAAAGGATTCGAGCGGATTGGTGGATCGATGGATCGAAATTCGCAAAGGCGAAATCGCAGAACGGATGGAGCCTGTGGTGTTGTGGTAGGAATTACAACGTGGAGGCTGACATCACATCACTGCGAACCGATTCGTGGCCGGCAACTAGAAGCACTTGAGAGCAGACAACAGGTACGCTCACCTGCCTACAGTAGATCGGTCCGCGGGGAGGGTGGGGGCGGGGCAGCCAGCATCCCTGCACTGCACTTGGTACAGGCACACTCCTTGTCTTGTACTTGGCAATGTTCGCGTTGAGGGTCAGTAAGCACACCAAGGGAGCTTGCCATGTAGAGAACGAACATGAAATCATTCATTCTTCATGGTACCCTATTTCTTTCCAGACACGAACGGTGGGGCTACCCAGATATTGGCCCGCCTCGGGGGTCATGCTAATAATAGCCTCTTCCTTCGGCAGCCCGTAGACGCTAGAGAAGGCAACGGGTGGGATTTTTAACAGCAGCGGCACCTGGGGGAGCTCTAGCCTCTCCTGGAAATTGCGCCTGGGTCACAGATCCATAACAACCCGCCGTCTTCTCCCTGCCGCCGCGAGTTTTGCTGTGAGGCTAAAATCTATTTAATTATGGATCCTATAATAGTGAAATAACACCCACAGGCTTTACTCGGGTATCTGCTGTGCGGCCACAGCATCTACCTCGGCAGTGCTCACCGTCAAACCTCCTATGAGATAGACCTCACATGGAAGAGACTCCTATGGAACAGCCTCCTTAACCCCTGTGGAATAACCAGATAGAAGGTATCTAAGCCAAAGGGACTCTATAATAGCGTTTTTGATATTTTAAGTGTAGCTACCTAGGTATGTCATGGCAATAACATGACTGTCGTGTATCATCCGAGAATGTAGTTGCCCGATTTCGTATTTGCCTTCGAACACCATCGTGAACCTATATGTACCATATCTCTCTGCTATTGGACTTGCAAGGCGTCCTACTTCTCAGATTCGAACACGATGTCGTTTTGCTTTCTCATGCTCTCCATGGCAGTCAAGACATCGGTTGTCAGTTCTCTCAGCTTACCCTCGGCCTTCTTGTCCCCTTCTTGGATGATGCGCGCCAGCTCCTTTGCCTCCCAAGTCAGGTTCAACATGCCTTGATACTCTGGGTTGGTGTCTGCAAGCTGCTCGCCTTCCTTTGAACCTCGAGGCACAAATTCTATGGTGTTGATATCAGTCACTCCAGTGGCGCCATTGACCCTGATAGTGCCCTTTTCGCAGTATATCTCTGTAGGTGCGGTCGATGTGTAAATCTTGCTGGTATGCGCATGAACCGTGAACTTGGCCTTGTGTCTGGATGACTCCGCATTGTACTGGAGAATGATGTGACCACCACCGTCGGTGCCTGTGCGGATGATAACAGGGTGATAAGTCTGGGCTGCTGGCTTTCCAAACAGAGCGACCGAAAACATCACAGGGTAGCAGCCCATGTCCCACAGCGAACCGCCCGAGAACTTGGGCGAGAGCACATTTGGCTCCTCGCCCTGGAGTACCTTGGCATACCGGGAGGAGTAGACAGCCATATTGGCACTGGCGCCGTAAATGGGGCCAAACTTTCCTGTCTCAGTGGTTTCGCTGTCCAGAAGCTTCTGCAGCTTGAGGAAGTTGGGCTCCTGGATATGCCTAAAGGCCTCGAGCAGAAAGAGGCCCTTCGAGTCGGCAAGGTTGTACAGAGCCGTCATCTCCTTGACATTTGAGGCGATTGGCTTTTCGATAATGGCGTGCTTTCCTGCGTTCAGCACCTGCAGTCCTTGTGCGTAGTGAAGAGAGTTTGGCGAGGCAATGTACACCACGTCAACTCCGGCGGAGCCGTCCGAAAGCAGTGAGCCCAGGTCATCATAAGACCTGACGGAAGAAGCATCGGTGATGGATGGCGTCTCTGCGATAAATTTGCGTGCTGTCTCGAGGTTGCGAGAGTAGACGGCCACAAGTTGAAACCTCTTGCTTTCGTGGGCTGACTGCACGAACGAGTTGGTGATCCAGTTGGTGCCGATGACGGCCAGCTTCAGTGGAGCTGACATGTTGAATGAAGGGGTTCAGTGGCTTTCTCCACGCCCTGACTCTGTGTCACCGCTTTGGGGAGAGGACGTTTAGCAGATAGACGGCAACTTGTCGAGATAGCTTATCGTAGCTGACGTGATGTTTTGGTCGGTGGAACCAATGTTCCGAGAAACATGACACAAATAGCACGTATAATAGTACACGCAGATCCTATGCGGGGGATAGGCCGAGCCAATCGAGCTCTGTTGCTGTCAAAATCGTGTCTTGTGGGGCGTTCTGATCCCTGTTCCCTTGTCAATCTCGCCTGCGAGTCAAGCCGCGCGCTTGTGTGAACCGCCCAAATAGTGGATATGGCTCGTACGTATACTGAGATGAGCATTCCATAAACAGTCTAGACGTAGGATTTCACGAGATCAGCTCGTTGGCCTCCTGGAGGAGCAGCCCCTGGACCGCCAAGGGCAGGATAAACTATTAAATAAGCATCGACCCCATCCCAACACTGCGCATGGTGCGTCCCTGCTGAGTAGATCCCTTCTCTTTCATCTCGATTTTTCCCTACCCTGGCCCTTGCGCCGAACACATTCCTTTTACTGTGTAGAACCAGTCACTCCTTTGCATTTTATTTTCATTAACACGATCATCATGGTCAGCTCTATTCGTGGTGCCTCACGGGCTGCCGCTGCGTTGGTTTTAGGCGCGGCCGGTCTTGTTCAGGGGCTGAGCGCTGAAGAATGGCAGGCTCAGTCCATCTACCAAGTCCTGACGGATCGCTTCGCCTTGCCAGATGGCGATTCCAATGCTGCCTGCAATGACCTCGGCACCTTCTGTGGCGGAACCTGGACGGGCATCAAGAACCAGCTGGACTACATCCAGAACATGGGCTTCACAGCGGTGTGGATCTCCCCCATCGTCAAGAACATCGAGGGAGGCACGAGCCTTGGAGACGCCTACCACGGCTTCTGGGCTCAAGATATTTACTCTCTCAACGAGCATTTCGGCACCGAGGACGACCTCCTTGCCCTGTCCGAGGAAATCCACAAGCGCGGCATGTACCTGATGATTGATGTGGTGACCAACCATATGGCCTTCCCTTCCGACATGTCATCGTGCGACTACAAGCAGGCCAACCCGTTCAACTCTGCCTCATACTACCACGACCCTTGCACTATTAACGACGATGACCCAGAGACTGTGATCAAGTGCTGGGAGGGCACTTCGGGTGTCTCCCTGGCTGATCTGCGCACAGAGGACGCCAACGTCCGTGATATTTGGAAGAGCTGGATCGCCGACCTCGTCACCAAGTACAGCATCGACGGACTCCGTCTCGACACTACCAAGCACGTCGAGAAGGACTTTTGGGAGGAGTTCTTGGCCTCCGCCGGCGTCTTCGGTACCGGTGAGATCCTTAACGGCGATCCAAACACTTTCCCTGCCTGGGTCAGCGACGTTCCAGGCTTTGTTAACTACCCTGCGTAAGTATCAATCCTTGCCACCCATCCCTCCTACGTGTGAAGCGAGATACTAACGTGAAAGCAGATACTTCTGGCTCACCCGCGCATTCGGATCTAGTTCGGCCACCCTGTCCGAGCTCGTCACCGGCATCAACGAGATGAAGTCGCTTCTGAAGACCAGCACTTTCTCTTCCTTCCTCGAGAACCACGACAACCCTCGCTTCTCTTCGTTGACCCAGGACATCACTCTCGCCAAGAATGCTCTCGCCTTCTCCATGCTGATGGACGGCATCCCAATCATCTACCAGGGCCAGGAGCAGTGGCAGGAGTTCACCGGCACCGAGGCCCCCTACAACCGTGAGCCCATGTGGGCCTCGAGCTACAACACCACCTCTGAACTGTACGGGTGGATCTCGACGCTCAACAACGCCCGCACGCTGGCCATCACCCAAGACCCGACGGCATATATTGCCTATCAGGCTAACCCTATCTGGAGTGATGACCACACCGTCGCAATGAAGAAGGCTGACGTCGTGACTATTACCACTAACGTTGGAGAGGCCGGCAACGTCGGTGCTATCTCGCTCCCTGCTAGCTCAACGGGCTACATTGCTGGCCAGGTCTACACGGATCTCGTGAGCTGCGCGCAGTACACTGCAGGCAGTGACGGTGCCATCTCTGTGACGATGAAGGCTGACCCGATTGTGCTCTACCCTGAATCAAGACTGAGTGCTAGCAACAGCACCCTCTGCCATTGAATCAACCTCTAACTCATGGGGACAGCTTGAGTTGTGGAGCCGAATAGTGTAGACAGCTTGCCATGCCGAAATAGAAATAGACAGCCTAGAAATATTTGACTATATATCGTCCTACTCCACTTTTCCGTCTATCTGAGTATAGCCATGATGTGATAAGAGGAGTACAAATCGGATCCATCAACTTGGGGGTTAGAAGTTGCAACTCAGGCCATTGAGATCCTTTCCCAATAGTTTCCAGACGATCATTTGTGCTCAGCATTAGGAAATTTCATCCCAGAAACCGCCCTAACGGGGGGTGTTGTGGGGATTTGCTGACAACAACTTTGGATGCTTGGTGCCAGTCTCTCTGGGGCTGGTGTCGCTTTGTTAAATCTGAGGCAGTCGACGATTGGAAGGCCTTAACGGGACGACGAACATCATGGTGGCTGATTTTCCATAGCCTTCTAAGTACTTTTTGCGGCGGTCCAGACCGAATAGTTGACAAGTTCAGTATGAGCCTACACGCCTGAATATTGCCCAAATCAGGTAGACGTTAAAGATAGTATAAATCGTTGCGGCCGACCGTCCGACTATTGGATGACTCGATGGCTTGCCTACTTACTGAGCTGTTCTATCTATTCACATGGAGATCAAGGTCTAACCGTTGACTCAGACCAGCTCAAAATCACCGGGTCCAGATTCTCGATCCGACTTCAGGCCTTGGACATTCAGATCTACCCATAAACGCGACCTGTCTGTGGGTTGTTATGAAGCTGTGTATGCTCTATGCCGCACAGTTGTATCTGACCCTAAGTAGTCTTCGTTTCTATCTGTCTTTGAGTGTCCCCTTTTTGTGGAAAGAGCGCTCTAAAACGTATTATAATATTAGAAAGAAACCGCTCCACCTCAATTACCATACAACAAGATGTGTCGACGGATGTCCAATACGACGGGATGTTAGAAATGTCCTCTTTACTGTGACAGCTTCAAGGCTGTTATTTAGCTGGCTCAAATTGCATGTAGGTCTCAAACAGTAATCTGCACAGCAATGTGTAGTATGATTTTTCTCCTTCTTTCTTTCATGAAGAAAAGGAAATTCGTATATCTTTTCCTATCCCACTTAATCTGACTGGCCACATCTATATGCTAGGAACTGCCTCATCCGACAGGTCAAGAAGCGGACAATCCTCAGGGTTTGTGTAGTACACAGCACCAAGATCTTCCAAGACCTTACACCGCTCCTCCATAGTAATCGCAACATCAATTCTCCCCGCGCCCATATCACTAGCACCAATAAGAGTTGTGTTCAAGGCCCAGACACCCCCTTTGGCTGGCCATCCGAAGTAGGTTATAGGCTTTTCTAGGGGCCATGACTCCTCTGGGTTAGAGAACCACCACATTGCCTCGTCATGAGGGCTGGGCCACCACCTCGCACCCAGCTGGCGCATTCGTTGACAGTGTGCCTCTTCATCTGCCTCGGCAGAGGGTGAGTCCCGTGGCCGGTCTGCGTCTTTGAAACGATCTAATTTGAGGAAGTCCATTTCAACGGTGAGGCAGGAACCTAAAGCATAATGGCCACCTTTTGACGGCCATCCACGAACAGATGCGCCGGGTCCGTTACGGAATTTTACCCGCCACTGGCCGGTGTCGCCCTCCAAGTAGAATGAACCCGACTGCTCGTTGCTTGACGGGTCGCGCGGCGTGGCAGTGGCCATATCCGAGTCCGCAGCAGCGTCCTCTGCTGGACGCGATTTGTGACCTCCCATGACGATAGTCACTAGTAAGTAAACAATGATCGCGGAGGAGAAAAGCCAGATGATTTCGGGCCTCCTTGGCATTGCGGTGACGATTGTGAGGATGGTGGGTGTGGTGAAGGGTGTCTGCCTGCGTTACCACAAACACTATGGTTCATTTGTTCCCGAGGTCCTTTTCTCCCAACCAACATCATAATTAATTAGCACAGAATACTCGATTTCCATTGGCCATGATTTAATGCTTAAATTCATTAGTGCCAACCTCGTTAGCGCCACTAAGGATACTGCAGCTAGCACGGTTCCGTGGGCAAGGTTAAAGCACCCTAATCATGCAGTACAACATACCCAGGTTACTAACGTACATCAAATGCCCGCAGTATACTGTGTAGAGCCACACACAGACAAGCTGCCTCATAGCTGACTTGATCAGCATCACTAGCAGGCGGCGGATTCATGACTCCGCTGGTCAGGCAATTTTGGAATTTCGAGCCGTGATGCTGAAGCCGCCACCATCTCTCAATAATTTTCCCGAAATTCATCTTCAAATGTTACGTTTCTGTTAGAGTTCGGACTAGTGGCTCGCCGTGCTTGAGGGCGTTTGGTAATTCATGGCTAGCTTCTCCCATGACCCAGGCAGAAAAGGGAAATAGCAGCTGGCTGACGAGAGCCTGAACATGCTGTTCAACACGTTGGTTCTCTGAATGAGTTTGTAGCCAGTCGGTTAAATCCTCCTGATAAGCCTTCGTGTGCTAGGGCACGTTCCTTCCGCCTCACAGGGCGCCTGACTCAGTGCCCAGAAGCTTCTACACAACGTGCTAGCAACCAACGTGCCAACCTTTCCACCACGGCCTTGCAGGTGTAAACCAGAATAGGTAAGTCATATTGGATAAGGCGGATTTGTCCGTCTGGTGACCATATTGTGTGATCTTAACGTCCATTCCGTAGGATGCAACCAATATGCAATTAACATTTGAACCCTTCAGCGAGACCCCCAGCATACCTAGGTATGGATTTTGGGACCTTCAGATCATTCTTCGTCCCAACGTCCATAGAGGGAACGCCGAATACTACCACATCTCACGAGCGATTTGACTGGCGAGACTGACAGAGCTGAACTCTGACAACTCTGCGAATCGATGTGCCCAAATGTCGGACATGGGCGGGCTGCTAAACTAGCACCAACGGGTTTTCAGGCTGACCGTATTGGTTCATGTCGTTGCTGCCTTCATGTTGAATTTGGGTGTCATGATCCGAACATGAAGGAACAGACCCTTGGTGAAGACATGGGAAGTCCTGTAATACTCGCCAGCTCCGAGGGAGGCCTTTGGGGCCAACAGAAATAGGAATTCGCAATAGTGCCGTGTAGAGGACCTGTTGGCCCTCCTAACTGAGAATCGTGAGGTGAGCATGTCTGGTCAAATATAAAATGGAGCAGAGCACAGAAGTGAGGCTTGGTGAAGACCAGTCAATAAACTCTACGCTCTCAGCTTGGTCTTCGCTTCCTACAACATGCGTTGCATGCTGTACGCAGCCGCCGCGGCACTATTATGTATCTGCGGGGCAGATGCAAAGGCTGTGTTTACTCATTTCATAGTATATCTGGAAAGCCTGCCCAAAACATTTTAGAAAACCTAGATGATTAAGTACCTTTTCCAACACCATCTTCTTACCGAGTATCTACCAACCTTCGGATCCAGATGTTATGGGCTGACAGTTCTTTATGACAGGTATCGAATGTAGCGAACTATACCTTATCAGACTGGTCCGATAAAATTCACCTCGCCCAAGCCGCCCATATTGACGCATTTACACTAAACACGGTACATAACTAAGGTGACGATCTACAGTATAAATTGGCATTTTAAGCAGCAGCGTCCGCCGGATTTAAGTTGTTCTTCTCTTTTGATTACACTGGCAACGGTACCTGGCCCAAAGACCAGGTTATTGCCATTCTACAAAGCTATGGATCTAATGTGGCTTATTATCAGTACAAGGGCAAGCTATTTGTCTCGATGTTTGAAGGCTCTGAGAGAGTAAGTGATTGGCCTACCGTTAAACCTTCTGTGGACTGCTTTTTCGTCCCCGACTGGTCATCTCTTGGTGCCGAACCGGCTCTGGCGCTGGAAAACGGAGTCGCCGACAGTCTCTTCGCGTGGTCTGCTTGGCCTTGGGGAAATCAAGACAAGGACACATTTATCGATGCTTCCTACTTGCAATACCTTAAAGAGAAACTATATATGATGCCGGTTTCTCTTATGTTCTACACCAACCTTCTGGGATACAATAAGAACTGGCTTTGGGTAAGTACTTTATAGCTCTCTATCTATCCCTGAGTCTATCCCAGCTAAAGATGGTATTAAGGTATCTGTCTGTGCTAATAGCCCGTGATATCTTAGTGCGGTAACTTACTATGGGCAGACTGTTGGATGCAAATTAACTATTTGCAGCCTAAATAGGTACAAGTTATTTCCTGGAACGACTATAGTAAATCGCATTATATCGGACCTATATGGCAGAAGGCCTTAGGAGTAATGAATACTGGCCGAGTGCCTATCGACTATGTGTCTAATAAGCCTCTCGACAGTTTCCGAGAGACGTTGCCCTTTGTCGCAGACTTGTACAAACAGAATACCACTACAATCTCGCAAGAAAAGCTCGTATATTAGTACCGGCAGTCCCCTGCCGCTGCAACAAACGATAGTGGAACTACAGGGAGCACAGCTTCTTAACTACAATATAAGTTTCCGCCTACTCAAGTTATCCAGGACCGTGTCTTCTTCTCTGCTATTCTCAACAGGCATGCAGACATGTCTATGAGTATCGGCGGTGTAACATTTACCGCAAGCTAGACGGACATCCCAGACAGAAAAGTCGGCCACTTCTATAGATCTGTTAATTTTAGGGGTAGGACTAGACCAGTCGTTGTCTCTCTCACTCATTCTAGCCAGTCTATCCTTTTAGATACTAGAGACGCCATCAGGTTAAGTAGGCAGTACTAGAATATGTAGGCTGGGTCGGCTAGTGGTTTGGCTTCCTCTAGCACTCTAACCTCTCTTGGTGACGAGGTTTGTGTTAACGGCATGTCTGTGACTACTTTCAAAGGCCTCCGCTCTTTTTCTTGCAGTCTCGGATACTGCCCTGTTGGCACTTGCTAATACACAGCGTAAGTACCCTTCTATGCATGCCGTTATATTGATGTTAGGGTATACTGACGTGTAATCCCATGAATCAAGGATGGGTAAACAGTCCACTCTCCCAAAGGCGCTAAACGTGAAAGGGTATCCCACCGCAGGTATGAACGAGAACTACTCTAGACTCTACGCATTTGCGTGTAACTACAGCTATTGCCCCGCAGGAGTTTGCAGAAGTACCCAAGAGCCTCTCACTATACCGACTGTATCCCCCTTTCTTCCCGATGCTTGCACCGCAGGAACGGGTAGCGGGGCATTTGAGGGCCTCTGCAGGTTTTCCTGCGATTTCGGTTACTGTCCAATGCGTACTGTGTATATGCACTTGCACGGGCCGAGGTCCACTAAATCAGCCCCCTGCAGCAGACGCTACTATCCTAGGCAAGGCCATTGGAAGACGGCTCTGACGCCGGACTCTACGCATTCGCGTATTCTCGAGGATATTATCCTTCAGGCGCGTGTGAGCAGGGTGTGAACATCCAGGAGCTTAAGAAGAGTTTCCAGGACAGCCTAGAGCTTAGTAGCTACAACACATCAGAGTTCGAGGCATACAATCTGACCGACCTGGCGACAAAGCTGATAGGATGGGAGAAATGTACGAAGGAGAATAGTATGCCGGCGGCTATTATTTATTCAGGCTGGCAGCAGTCATGGAAGCTTATGAACCTAATGTGCAATAAGGCGAAGAATGGCATCGATTTCAACTCTACTACGGCGCTCAAATTTCTCGGCCCTCCAGATCAGACTGTGGATAAGCAACCGAATTTTAATAACATTTTTATGAACCTGGCCACCATCCAGCCGGGCTGCCGCTTAGTTCCAGGTTGGTTCGACTGACGGCTGCATATTCGATGCGACGACCCGGGCCTCAGATGTCCTTATTATGGAAACGTCAACAACCAACTATTT
Organism: Diaporthe citriasiana; assembly: GCA_014872975.1. Classification (NCBI taxonomy): domain Eukaryota; kingdom Fungi; phylum Ascomycota; class Sordariomycetes; order Diaporthales; family Diaporthaceae; genus Diaporthe; species Diaporthe citriasiana. Next base: position 15,130 of record JADAZS010000155.1, read on the forward strand.
GCCTACACGCTCGGTGAAGGACACAACAGCGTGCCTTTCATCAACTTTTGTCCGAGGTACTTTCTAGAGGCATCACTGGATAATGCTATGAAAAAGGCCGACCGAGTCAAGTAGCCCGTCAACTGGATGATGATGGGCAACCACGCACAAATGCAAGGGGGAACCTGGTTTTATGAACTTCTTCACATCGATTGGGTCTCCAAGTTTGGAGCCTATGGATCTAACGGCAAAGTCATCGATGTAGTGATGGCCGTCAAGAGAAGAGAGGGTAGAGATATCATCGTCGAATACGTGGAAGCGTATGGGCCGACTTTGGCCAAAATGCTCGCCCGTTTTGGAATCGACACAGGCTTTTGGACGGTCCGAAACGCGGACACTTTTCACATGTTTGCTCTAGCAAGGTATGTGCAGAAAAAGGTCGGCCTGTATCCTCACCTGCTGCTTGCTCCAAAACCACCGGACGGAGTCCCGGGCAGCCGTCCTTCGGAAACCGTGTATTTCACGGTGCCCGGCCTGTTCGAGATGTACGGAGATGGCACAGTCCAGGTGGACGTCAACACAACCGAGTACGACGAGGCGTCATGGGATCCGACCGGGACCTGTGCTGTTCTGGACAGTGGCATAGTGAACGACGATAGCCAGATCCTGACCCTGAGCGCCGCTTTCGCTGCGGAGTCGGCTTACCCGACTGATTATATGTCGAGTTGGTCGAGCTGGGCGGGCTTGACCGCACCAACACCGACACCGACATCAACGACCCCACCTGCTACCACGCCAACCCCATCGCCTTACCATGACTGCAAAGGAGATACCCTTTGCAGTACGACGAATGTGAAATTCTGCGACAAGGCCGTGAATAACATGGAGCGCGGCTCCAACATATACACGTCCGGCGATATCCTTGCAAGTGCCGGGAATTGCTGGGCCAATGCCCAGGGTTTCGGCTGCAGTGTCAAGATACGGGTGGGACTGACAATGATGGGAAGGCTTGTAAGATCACTGGCGATGATATGTGGAATGCGTATCAAGACATTCGGAAAGCTGGAGACTGCTCCAAGTGTGGTTCGAAGCACTTTGGAAATGGATGCTTGGTCTCGATAGACTACTATTATGGGTGTGATAATCGGGATTCGGGCCCGAACAGGAAGATCGATGGCTCGGGTAACGTCACTTTGGACACATAGTGGGTCTGCCGATGTTGGTTACTAGATTGCGATCTATAGATACAAAGATATGTGTGGTTAGATGACACCGGTATATGTTTCACTGAACATAGATAGAATGCACCATCATTGGTTTGATTTCAAAGGTGCCCAGTGTCTTCCAAATGGTTGAAATGCCTGAAGATTGCTTCCCTAATGCAGAACTCTACGACTTGGAATTGGCAACTCCATTTAAGATCGCAACACAGATGGTTGTTGGCATGATGGCGACACGCAATGATCGATTGAAGAAGCGATATAGGGTGTCTTTATGTGCTGGGTAAGTTTAACTGAGCTAAGCCTTACTCAGGAAAGCTCTTCTTAAGTTTATGCCCTCTTACTATGAGTGCAGTCAAACTCTGACCTCACAACTATTCCAGACTCAGGGGCAGGTTAACTCGAGGGACGAATATTCGGGTATCATTGCTGAGCTGCCGGCACTTGGGGATGGGAGATGAGATCATCAGCACATGTTCCACAAACGCATGCACCTGCCCTTGCAGCACATGGTCTCGCTCTGGCTGGCCCTACTGCCAAGAAGCCCAAATGCTCTGGGGCCCCAGATTGTCGGAGCCCATTTGAACGCTAATTACGAAATTGGATGGGCGTTGATGCGCTATCAGCCACGTAGATTGGGCTTGGGATTACCTCGGCATCATGACTAAGTGCACTGGGCTGCAGACACCCGGACAAAGACTGTGCCTCCTCCCGTGCATCTCCTCCCGCCGCGTCCATCACCGGGGTATGCAGGTTTCTTATCGCCTCACCCTTGGCAACAAGTGGGACTTTCTTGATCTATTCCTTGGTCCTTGGTCGGGGCCGGCCCTCGGTCGTCGTCACGCTGCCTATCTTCAACGGGATCTGCTGTATCAGCCATCTATGGTCCATCACTTATCGGCCATCATCTCTCCCGCTGCCCAGTCCCTTATCCGATCGTGGAACCTCCCAGACTCCTCTTCCATGCATTGATAACCCGGCTAGCCCGCTGCACAGCACACGCGCAGCGCACTTTAGCTCACGCACTGCAACGCCGATGGCCTTGGCTTCTGGTTCTTTGCCTAACACCTAGCACCACAGCAGGGACAGCCGCCGCCGCACACACGACACGACCCGAGCAGCCCGGGTGTCTGTCTGCACGTGGTTTACTGTATCTCCCCTTCCGTTTCTGCTTCTGTCTCTGTGCCTGTTTCAACCGACGACACCAGGGTGCTACCTCCGCCATAGCTATCACAAACATGAGCAGACCTCCGACCTCGAATTCAGCGTCCAGTGCCCGGCGGCACTCAGCCCTCAGTACTGGCAATGGAGGCGGCGCGGCAGATGACGACCTCGCACGCATGGGCTACAAGGCCGAGCTGCCCCGCTCGCTGTCGATGCTGTCGGTGCTGGGCCTAAGCTTTGCCATCATGGCGGTGCCGTATGGCCTGTCAACTACGTTCCTGTACTCGCTTGCCAACGGCCAGTCTGTCACCGTGTTGTGGGGCTGGGTCATGCTGTCGCTCATCAGCATCTGCATCGCTGCGTCGCTGGCGGAGATCTGCAGTGTTTTCCCGACTGCCGGGGGCGTCTACTATTGGGCGGCCCTGCTGTCAACTCCCGAATGGGCGCCTATAGCGTCGTGGATTACTGGTACGTACACAATCTCGTCCCCCATCATGCATGTGGTTTCTTGTTCGACTCTTCTACGGGAAGCAAGGCTTTGCAGGACCAGCTGGTCTTGCCGTGCGGGATTGATATGATCTGACCAACGTGTTATGGTAACAGGCTGGCTCACCCTCGTCGGAAACTGGACCGTCACACTGTCCATCAACTTTGGTGGCGCGCAGCTCATCCTCAGCTGCATCACCCTCTGGCGTGAGGACTTTGTCGCCACCCCCTGGCAGACGGTCCTCATGTTCTGGGCCGTCATGCTGGTCACATACCTCGTAAACGTCTTCGGCAGCCGCTACCTCGACCAGATCAACACAATGTGCATATGGTGGACCGGCGCCTCGGTCATCATCATCCTCGTCGTACTGCTGGCCATGGCCCGCGGCGGCCGGCGCAGCGGCGAATTTGTCTTTGCACACTTCGATGCCTCCGGTTCCGGCTGGGCCCCAGGCTGGTCCTTCTTCGTCGGCCTGCTGCAGCCCGCCTACGTGCTGACCGGCTACGGCATGGTTGCTGCCATGTGTGAGGAGGTCCAGTCCCCCGAACGCGAGGTCCCAAAGGCTATCGTGCTCTCCGTCGTCGCTGCGGGCGTCACTGGCCTGTTGTACCTCATCCCCGTGCTGTTTGTCCTGCCCGACGTCCAGGAGCTGCTTGCCGTCGCCAACGGCCAGCCCGTCGGCGTCATCTTCAAGACCGCCACTGGCAGCGCTGGCGGAGGCTTTGGGCTCCTCTTCCTCATCCTTGGCATCTGGCTGTTCGCCGGTATCGGGGCCCTGACTGCCTCGAGCAGGTGCACGTACGCGTTCGCGCGGGACGGTGCCATTCCCGGTTCCGGCCTGTGGAGCCGCGTCGACAAGCGCTTCGATATCCCGCTGTGGGGCCTGACGCTCTCTTTCCTCGTCGACTGCCTGCTGGGATTGATCTACTTTGGATCTGCCGCCGCCTTCAACAGCTTCACTGGTGTGGCCACCATCTGCCTCTGCGCCTCATACGCGCTGCCTATCCTTGTGTCGGTGGTTCGGGGCCGCAAAGCCGTCGCATACGCATCGTACTCGCTTGGCAAGCTCGGATTTGCAATCAACATCATCACGCTGTGCTGGGTCGCGCTGTCCATCGTCATCTTCTGCATGCCTTCCGTGCTCACAGACCTGACTGCCTCCTCCATGAACTACGCCAGTGTTGTGTTTGCCGGGTTTGCGACCATCAGCATGGTGTGGTATTTCGTCTGGGGCAGGAAGCACTTCGCTGGCCCGCCTATCCTGAAGTCTGAGCTCGCCGGCAATGGCGTGGGTGTTGTTGTACACGGTCGCGATGTTGAGACGGCAACCAAGGGGGAGCATGGAAAACTGGATGAGGCTGAGAAGTCAACCTAGATCTCACCCTGACTCCGTGGGCATTCGATATGTATGTATATATTTAAATATATATACCTTCAACTGCAGCTCGGTGAATTTGAGAACCCCCTCCTCATTTTTTTTCCCGAGAGCTCGATCAAGCTTACAGTGATTAACCTCAACCAGAACCGATCAGTTGCTGCCACCTCCAAGGACGCCGAAGGAAAGGGCTCAATTCCGCCAAACACATGCTGCCCAAAATGTCAAATCTCTTCAACCCGTCGCTATCGCAACAACCCTGAGAATTCAGCTCGGGTGCGTGCTTAAAAGCCCTGCTGCTTAACCTGAGCCTGAGCAGCAGCGATGGTAGCAGCAGAGTTGGGATCCACAAAGCCACATCCTTGCTTCCCGTCTGTTACATGTTAGTCACCTGCTCATGTACCCTAAAGTAACCGCGTTCTACTTGAAAGACCGGAGATCCATGAAAGAAGAAGAATGGTGCTTACTCTGGAACTGGGCGCCTTCAGCGGAGCAGATGCCAACGCCGCTGGTGTTGATCTCGGCGCAGCATGCACTGCGACAGTCCGCGTCGGCGACGCACCCACCGGTGGTAAACTGCTGGCCGTTGCCGTTACCGACGTCTTTGGCACCAGCGTTGTTAGGAGCCAGGGCAAGAGCAGATGCAGCAACTGTCTCGTGTGAAGAGAGGTCAACATAGTTATTCAGGTATGGCACGAAGCCAATGAGAACTGATTGGGATGGTACTTACAAGCCAGGACGGCAGTAAGAGCGATGCGAACCATTTTGGACGGTGAAAAGTAGTGTCGAACCGAAGTTTTTGGATTATAATTAATAATTTAACAAAGAATGCAACGACAACCAGGTCGTGAGCGAGTGTGAGTCTTGGTGAATGAGCTTTGAATGAATGAAACTTGAGAATGTGCTGAACAAGAGAGTAGGCAAAAGAGATGTGCTCTTGGCATCAATTACCTACTTATATACTCCATCCCAATGGCAGTCAGGATGCTTGAATTGCTGCATGTCTGTGGTGTAACCATCCAACCCAATCGTGAGGGAGACATGTTACGGCGCTTGCATGCTGAAGAATGTCAGCAGGGCATCCAGAAATTGCCATCTGGTGGTACGTCGCAGATCTGTGGATCTATATGTTATAAAATCGTTGACGGTGCGTTTCATGTAGTGTATCTATCCTGCTTCAGCTTGGAGACGGCACCACTGTCTGTCTGCCTGTTGAAGTTGGGCCGGGGCTGGCCGGGTTGCATCGGAACATCGGGACCGATCCCGGCCACTTCCCACGTCTCGGCACCTCGGTGCATGGCATTGACGCCTTCCCTTGCCGGTATTGGCAGTAAGATAAGGATTGCGATAACCAGCTGGCCAGGTCCGTCCCCCCGTGTCACTGTGACGATGGATTCCCAAATCAAAGACGAAGCAACCAGTCTACAGCAAAAGTGAAACCCAACCTTGCTGCTCTCGGACGCTGCTTAAGTTGCCTCAGGTTGTTGTGTGTGTGAGCCTAGAGATCATGGAGTACAAACGGCCACAGTCCTCTCCCAAGATTAAGCCCCGGCTTATCATCCATGGCGGCGCGGGCAATATCAAGCCGACGAATCTAACGCCAGAGAGATATGAGGCTGTCAGGAGGTCGCTCCTTGGTATGGTATGTAAATTGGATTTCGATTTCAACCAAATAGACGGGAAGGTCTCTAATAACTAACCCACTCACTCTCAGATCGCAAAAACGCACAGCTACATGCACGCCGCTAGCCCGCCATCCGCACTCAAGGTCGCGACTTACGCAGTCACCCTGCTGGAGGACGACCCCCTGTTTAATGCCGGAAAAGGCGCGGTCTTCACGCGAGATGGGATCCAACAGCTCGAGTCTTCCGTCATGGTGTCGAGGGGACATGCTAAGCGCGCGGCGGGAGCCTTGGGACTGCAGCACGTGAAGAATCCCAGTAAGCATCGCCCGGACACGATGATGATGAGCTTTCTGGGGAGATCGACCTGCCAAATTTGTGTCTGTTTTGCAGCCTGTCCTGACGCTCTTGGCTGGGCGAAGAACCTGCGAGAGGTTGGAGGCATTCAATGACCTACCTGGCCGCTACCCCCCCCCCCCCCAAAAAAAAACCGATTTGCAACGATCTCCTTCTCGGTGCTCTTATTCCTAACTATGAGTTCTGTGCAGTATTGCTCGCCCGTGAGATTCTAGAACGTGGAGAGGAGGATTTGTGGGGAAGAAAAGGTCAAGGCCATCAAGACGGCATGAGTGTATCCGAAGACAAGAACGTTCAGGGTGGCAACCTCGACGCGGTGGAACTGGACGTACCCTCGGCCCAGGGACACACTCTCGTCTTCGGCTCCGCGGCCGAGTCACTTGCCAGGAAGTACGGTCTCGAATTCGCGCCGACAAGCTACTTTTTCACACAAACAAGATGGGACGAGCATATTCGCGGCCTCGAGCAGGAGAAGTCTGGGAGGCAGTACTCGGCAACATGGTCGGCAGATGAGTACCTACCGCAAGGAACGACTGGCGCAGTGGCGCTTGATTCGGATGGCGTGGTCTGCTGCGCAACCAGCACAGGCGGACTGACGAACAAGTTGACTGGCCGGATCGGGGACACACCTGTCCCCGGTGCTGGGTATTGGGCAGAGGAATGGGCCGAGAATGACGGCTCTCCAAAGTCGTCGTTCCCGTCCCTAGCAAATTTCTGGGATCGTGGGGTAGAGTCAGTTCGTCGCTCAGGCTCCGTCCTTGAGTTCGGTGGGGCGTTGAGGGGACTGATGGCAGATTGTCTGCCCACCCCGTTCTTTTACACCCTGTTGACGACCCCCACACCGTTACAGTCGACTACTACTACCCGCTCTTTCGCGACCTCCGGTACGGGCAACGGGGACTCGTTCCTTCGTGTTAACGCTGGCCGTACTGTGGCGGCTATCGCACGCTGGGGCGGAAAGTCTTCCGCACAAGCCTTGACTGCTGTCACTGGACCCGGGGGCCAGCTGCAGCAGTCGGCAGGAGACCGATGGATGACAACTGGAGAAGGAGAGGGTGGCATGATTGGGATTGAGAGCATTGTGGTTAGAGACGCGCAAGGGAATGTCGTCCAAGCTCAAAACGCGATCATTCAGGACCACAATTGCCCGGGTATGTTTCGTGCGTGGGTCGACGATGACGATAAGGCCGTATTTCAGGTCTGGCATGATAAAGACGAAGGTTCCCAACTGGGCTTCGATGGAGAGGGTCAGAGGGAAGACATTTCCGCGTGGAAGAGCGAGAAAGTCGGTATTTAGATCTGGCGGACGTATCGAGCGAGCCCCATGTAGCTGCATGGAGTTAGACTTTATGCAGGTAGACAGAGCCAACGACGAGACATGTTTTCCGAGGAAGAAATACACTTGAAGCGTGTTTTGCTGCACGGGTGGGGCCTGAATGCCGCTGCATGGATGGGCTCGCTCTTGGACCGTCAGAACAGAAATCAAAGCATGCTGCTTGGGCTACTAGCACAGAGGCACAGCACCGGGAGATGGAAGGGCAGTGTAAATAGTAATTATGTAGAAGCATGTTCGAGAACTAACACCAGCGGTCCATCGCTCCAGAATGTCGACTTTCTGTTTTGCACACTTTCCATGTCTCCCACTGCCTTCTGTGGGAGCTTCGATGGCCTATTATGACACAGTGTCTCTCGACCCATGGTGATGGGGCTGGGTCTGGCCATCGGTCCGAAAAGCAACTGGGCCAACCTACGTCTCATCCAATGGTTCAGGAATGAGAGATATTTCTTACGGCTCTGCTTCTGTTCCCTTAGTCCGTTCCAACCCCTGTCTGTGCAGCAACTTTAGGGTAGCACAGCTTGTGCCCTGGATGTTAAAGTTTGTCCTCATCCTTGTCTAGAGCGGCGCTATCCGTACCAAGCTTTCTGTCAAAGCATCATCTCCGGACCCCTGAACACGCCCCTGTAGTCAATCTTTCCCACCCTAACTTTACTACCCACGAAACCCAGCGCTTGGCCACCTGAGATGGTGTCAGCAATTACATTCAGGGGATCGTATTCTTTCTGATTATCTCAACAGCAATGGGAGACGCAAAGGACAGACGGTAAGCAAAAGAGGTTCTTCCGAGCCCTTGATCGGGACTGATCCTCGCGCCGCAGAAATCGCCCGCAGCAGCGGCCCCCTTCGTATTCGAGCTACTGCTAAGCCACCCGCGCGCAGGGTTTCCGTTGCGCTGGCAGGACCACTAGCTGGGGCCGAGCCTCGGAATCAGTTGCATCGTGGTCAGCGCGGGGGTCGCATCTGAACTTGTTCAAATTGTTCTGCTTCCGTAACGGGCAGTAGGCCATGTTTCACCGATCCCCTGCCGCTCTGTCTCGCTTCTGGGCCCCCAAGACCTAGGGAAACACAATGAACGAGCCTTTTTGCATTCATCGTACTCGTTGGTCTTTCTTTTGTGGTGTATAAATTGCTCATGGTGACAGCTATTCTAAACAGAACCCCCTTTCCCTCGCTGGTCTTTGATCTGGGGCATTCTTGCGTTTACTCGTTGCCTTACAACTCCTCATTCTGATGCTCCATTAAGGGTATACAGATAAAAGTCGACCGCTTCACCCTGATTTTCCATCCCCGCTGCTGCTCAACATGGACGACCACAACTTCAATGCTTTGGTCGGGCGCCATGACGAGCACCTCGACAGAATGCCCCTGACGACAATATCTATCCTGGCTCCGTTCAGCGCCTTGATAATGAGCATTGTGTTCGTGGTGTACTTCCTTGTCCGGTTCTACGTGTTGGAAGGGTTTTTGCTGAAGAGAATCTATGGCACAACATACACGACAATGGAGGAGACTGTGAGGAGGGGGTTCGTCAACCACCACATAGCAGGCGGAACCAAGATTCTCATACTGATCGCGGCGGTTTACCCCTTCATCTCCGTCGTCTTTGGAACAGCTACCTTCCACACTCGGTTTTCCGGATCGACATCGCCAGTCACAATGGGCGACGTCTTGATTGTGGTGTCACAGATGCTCTTGGCGATGTACGTTTTCGAGTTGTTCTATCGGCCCAAGATCTCCCCAGTTAGTGTTGGACACCACGTGGGGACCATCATGATCGGGCAATCAGCAATCGCAATCAGCCTGGATCTCATCAGAGAGCCAGATGCTGATATTGAGTTCTCTCTCTGTCTGGTGTGGGGTGAGTGAGCAAAGCCTGGGCCGCAGCCCAAAGCCGGCTTCAACAACCCCCAGGCCCCCCCCCACCATGATATTAGTAGCGCAAACACTGACGCGAAGCTCGGGATAGGTGCTTTTGATATCATTTCCGAGTTCTTGCCACATGTCACCATCATACTGTACAGAGTCTACCCTGAGTCGCATGCCTTCTTACGAAAACTCTTCCTTGCAGCCATGGCCACCACCTTGACCGGAACGATAACCGAGACAATCGTGACCATGTATATGTTCGGGTCGTTGTGGGACAGATGGACAATAGCCTTCAAAATCACGACGCCTATGCTCCACATCCTCTTCGCAGCGGCGCAGCTCTGGGGCTCATGGAACTTCTATTGCCTGTACCAGAGGCAGTGCAGACTTCTGGCTGCAGGCAGGCAGCACGACGCGCACACGGTAGAGGAAGCCAAATCGGTAGTAGCGAAGCCGGTAGGAGACGATCCATCTAGTTTAAGTAATATGTCGTCCGTACAGGAGCGTCAAATGGGCCAGGCTGGTTAAGCGAAGGTTCGGACGGACATTCATAGCAGAGAGGCCATATCAATGAAAACTACATCAGAGAAGTGCAGTTTCTCTATCTACAACATGCTCTCTTATAATACAGCTGAAAGTCTTGACAAGTAAGAGCTAATTTATGTAGTCAGACCCGCCTCTGATCTATTTAATGTAGTCTTCACCCAACACCCACTTCTTCTTGTCATATTTCTGTGGCCAGACCCCGCTCTTTCCCGGTGCCATGATTCCGTTCGGGTCGAGGACGTTTTTAATCTTCTCATTCAGTTTCATGAGTGAGTGGTCATTGAAGTCATAAGTCATTGCGACTTGGTCCATCATGCCAATGTGAGTTCTGAACTCGCCCCAACCATTTTCTGCCCAATCCTTGATTATGGTGCGAACAAGCCACTGCACGCGGCGACGCGCATCGGGATCCTTACGGTCAAAGACCATGCATACTACGTTGTCTGCGATGGGTGGTTAGCGACGCTGCCATCAACGGGAAAAAGAAAACCTACGCATTTCGCGCATTCCAATGCTTAAGATACCCATGTAATCTAACTTGGCCTCGGCGAACCTCTTTCTGGCCCTGGTGTATTGCGCCCAGGCCGACGCGCCGGACACTTTCGAAATCGGCGCCAACGACACAAAGGCGCAGTTTGGAATCCATTGGAGCCAGACCAGCTCATCCATGTTCGGCACGCCCTTCATTGTCTGAGCGCGACACTCCAAGGTGCCAAGCTTCTCTTTGCGATCCTGTTCGTTGAAAAAACGGCTCCCAGGTACCTTCAACATTTCCTGCTTGATGATCTTGAGATGGGCCTCACGGATTACCGGAGGGCCATACACAGCTCCAAGAAAGACCCATCGGCCCAGATCGAGCTCCTTTGCGCTCCGATCCAACTCCTCGTCGGTCATCGGGTCGTCCAAGGCCTTGTCAGTGTAATGTGACCGGGGGTGATAATGTGCCAAGTCTAGGCCAACATGCCTCAAAGCAGCGGCATTCTGCAGGACCATCTTCACGCGCAGCGGACCAATGATGTCGATGATCTGCGGGAGGTCCTCGTCCTTCTCGTATGTGATCATGAACGCCTCCATTTCCGGCGGGCAGGGCATCAGCCACATACCCATCTTGGTGACAATGCCATTTCCAGCCTGTGAGAAGATCCCGTCGTTGACAGGGCCGAAGCCGTAAGGGAAGAGCTGCCAACACTCGTTCGGCTTCTGGTCCGCTGGGTGCACGCCATTTTTGGCCTGTTCCCGTCCCTCGGGACTGGACATGGCTCCCATACCCGTACGGACAATCTCTCCAGTGGGAAGGACAACCTCCATCCCGCAGTGCATCATCCAGTGGTCTCCATAAGGCGTGAATCCGCATCCGTGGTCCAACGCGTTGCCGATTACGGAGCCATACCCTAGTTCAGGCGAATCCATCATGACCTTGTCGTCGAGTTTGTGCTCGCGCAGGTACTCTTGCAGCTGGAGGTACGACACGCCCGGCTCGAGGAGGCAGTAATAATCAGTAGCATTGACCTCCAGCACCTTGTTCATGTGCTCTCCGAGATTCATCACCAGACTTCCGCTGACGCGAGGCGCCGCCCCGCCGTAGCCTAGGTTGTGTCCCTTGCTGAAGACCCACAGCGGCACAGCAAAGTCGTTGCACAGTTTCACAACGGCCTGAACGTCCTGGACATGGCGCGGGCGCACGATAGCGGATCCAATGAACTCCTCGTGGTCGTAGAGGTTGTGCATGTCGTGCGTCAGGCAATCAACTGTCTCGTAGTCGCCATCTTCTAAGACGGTCTCAGATGTGATGACAGCGATGTTGCTCTTGCCAACGAACGAGTATAGCTGGGAGATGAAATCTGAGAATTTCGCCTCGGTGACTCCTGGTGGAAGACAGCGAGGCTTCGGGACGCCGGAATTCCCGTTTGCGGTCTGTCCAGTGGTGTCTGGGACACCCGTAGCACTGGGAGGCGCCATTTCAGTGAGTGATGGGTATGAGGATAATGGAAATGAGGTTCGTAGATGCTTTGATTTGGGGACAAAGAAATATAGAAATCAATTTGGAAGACCAGTATATATACAAGTGCGTAGGTGTCTTGCGTACGCGTCTGTTGTTACAATTATTAATGTTTGGCACTTGTGCCAAACATACATGAGTCTGGCTAAGCATCTCCGAGACCCATACCGCGTACTACAGCGCAAAAAAGATGACTTACTACGGGGTGGAACGAGATCCTAGGTAGGCGCATGGGTGTCTGTCGATGTGAAACTCACCTAGACTTGAATAGCATGTGGGTACTGACTTCCATACCAAATGATCGTGTTCTGTTACCGGCCGAGTCGAGCCAAGAATACAGCTCCGGACTCCCCACAGATTACCGGTTACCAGATATTGACATGGAATGGACGGATGATACTAGATCAGATGAACATGGCTGTGTGGAGCAACGGAATGATCTTCCCTTTCCATCGACGGTTGATGTAGGGGCTGTCTGAAACGCGGCTGTGATCGCGCACCTCCGCGCGCACCGCTACCTCCCCAATCAACTCCAAGGCCATCATCTTTCCTTTCTTGGAGATGCTCAGTAAAAACTCGTTCTCCCTCTCACACTTATGCCTGGTTTCCGCATCGGGGGCATGTTTCAGGTGCAGAGTCTAACGCTGCCGGGTTCCGTGAACCGAACATGCCTGGGCTCCGTCGCAGTTCGGAAGCAGCGCGGACTCCGTCCGTGCTGGCCGACTCCTACGTGAATCGGGAGCATCAATGCTACTTGGTTCCAAGGGTTTGTTTGCAAAACCTTGTTCGAGATCAAACTCGTTCACTGACAGCAAACACTTACCACCGGCCTCCGGATGCGCAGGTGGCAGTGGGTAGCCCAGTAAGCAAGCCAGGACACACGTTGGGTTCTTAAATCGCTTGTCACAAAGCCATAAATAAATCAGGGTGCTTGCCACAGCGGAACCCAAATTGTCTCAAACTTGATGAATCGCTATTTGTGCTCTCTGTGGTCAATGAGAGGCAATTCCACTCATCACACTCGAACGTCCTCCTAATTCAGTAATGAGCACTCTGACAGCCACCACAACCACGGCTGAGTTGGCTTCAACTCAATCACTACAAAAGATGGTCCGACTTGCCGAAGATGATGAGCCCAGCTGGGCATCCAAAGCCATCGGCCGCTTTGAACACGCCAGCCCTAAATCAAATGGACTGGCTGCCAGCGGCTGGATTGGTGGTCTAGAAGCCCCAACAAATCCAGATCACAACTGGTGGTGGCAGCGTACTGCGCCGCTCTTGGCCACTCTCCTCCGGAGCTCTGGCTCCTATACACACGAGCAGCAGCTCGACCACATGCGCGTGTATCGCGACGCCGTGGTGCCAACATACGGACCGCCTACCTCTCAGGGCACTGCCCGCCCGTTGTTGACAATGGATGGCTCCCCGTTCGAGCCTTCGTGGAATTTCCAGAACGACGGCACAGTGGTGCGCTATACCTTCGAGCCGCTGTTGCCGAATGACGATGCGGAAAACCCCTTCCCTGGGGACAAGGTAGCGACACTTCTACCACTGCTACGATACGTCGCGCCCGGCGCGGATACGCGTTGGTTCGAGCAAGTCTGGTCTGGCTGGTTCTTGCATGACAAGAGCGAGGTGGCCACAGCGAAGGCTGCACTTCCACCACACAAGACCCGGGTGCCGCAGATCTTTGTGGCATTTGACATGAAGGGGGCCGAGCGAATCATGAAGGTCTACCTCTTTCCCGTGCTCAAGCACCTTGCCACCGGCATCAGCACCGAGGAGTTGACTTGGAACACTATTCGCAATCTCGAGCCCGGTGGACAGGGATTCAGCAAGGTGGTGGACAAGTTGTCAAAGTTTCTTTCTGAATACAAAGAGCGCATTCCTGTTGAGATGATCGCCATTGATTGTGTCGACCCGGCCAGGGCGCGGATCAAGGTGTACGCTCGCACAAAGTCGAACTCCAAGAGTACCATACGCGACGTGTGTACCCTGGGTGGCCTGCAGATGGACGAATCAACCATGCGTGGCGTCGAGAATTTATCCAAGATATGGCATCTCCTGCTCGACGAGCCTAATGGGATTGCCACGGGGCAGTCCAAGCCCCCTCGCTTCCCAAACGATCACCACGTGGGCATTTGCTTTGTCTTCGAGATGAGGCCAGGCCAGGAAAGAATTGAGGTGAAGTGCCATTTGCCTTGGGCGCAAACCAATTCCAACGACATTCGCACGACAGCGAACTTTACCGAGGCCCTCGAGTTGCTGGGCTATGAACGGCACGCGGGCAAGTACGCCAGGGGCGCTTTGGCTACAGCTATGATGTGAGTCTTTTTTTTTTCGTTTCATGGCTTTTATAAATATGACTGATCAGCTTGCCTAACGTCATGATCTTCAAAATAGACCCGGCATGGATTTCTCAAGGCCAGGCGCATTGTCCTACACGTCGTACAATTATGGACGAGGTCATCTGGGCTATGGCGACTATATCTCTTCATACTTTTCGCCTATGTGCCAAGGATATGACTAGCTAATTATATGTGTCGTGCTTTCTGGTCGCCCAGGGCAAGGGGGTTATAGAAGCCTCAGACTGGGAGGTTTTCGTCGATAGTCTTGGTCGGATTTGCGCATGTTAGGTGAATATCTGTTGCTACTACAATTGCATCACAGTGAAACAACCCCAAAGTTCAAAAAGACCACATCTCCAGGTGACACGACCCTCTCTCACCCGAACAGCTGGGAGCGGGCTGAAGCTGTCAATCCGTGGTGTTAAAAAGACGCTTTTCTTGGTCTTGCCCAGCCGATTTATACTTTTGTTTTGGGTTAGCTACCAGTAGAAACCAAGGGCAGGCACGATAAAATGGGCTCAGTCTGATTCCCTGACCCGCTAAACATCGAGCAGTCTAGATGCAGATGTGCCAGCCTCGGGTATAGGAGTTGATTTAGGACCTGGATGCATCAATAAGTCGCCACGATACCAAGTAAACAGTTCCTCTCATCTAAGAATCCCTCTTTCGGAATCATCGATCGCTCTCCTGCGCAAAGATGCGGCCCGGAAGCCTCGGGTAGGTCGCAGAACGTCTGTTCCCTGCATGGTCCGATGTCGTTGCCCGCCGACAGTCCTGTCCAACTGCCCACTCATCCTCGCCCGGAATACGCGAAACAAACTGACCAGCAAGCTTCATACCGCAGTAGATTCTCATGCTGCCGCACATTGTCCGTTCCGCCCGGCACGGGTGGAGATTGGGGATGGTTTCAGCATGATCCCCAGGTGTTCCATGCGAGTTGTCGACAAGAGGTGAACAGACGAATTAACCCTTGGCGGGCTCTGAATAGGACGATGCCTTTTGCGAACGTGGCGCAGTTCGAATGAGCTGCTACCACTTGGGTTTCCTAGTGCAGTAATTGTTTCCGCAGGCCGACACAGAGATTCTGCCATATCTGTTTGAAACACTAATCCGCCCGCGGAGTAGGTTTGCAGATCCTTCGGATGAAACATGGCAGACGTCAAGGCTGTCTAGTCTGCCTGACACCCGCCTGACAGCCACTATTCTAGATTGCGAGTATATCATCAGAAATAGGCCTGCACGTTGTGCTTCGGACATCCGCTGCCTTGAGTTGCTGGGGATAACTCGGGAGTGGGGTTCGTCAGAAAGACGTCCGGAGGTGGACAGCCTCGTCAGTACCATCAAGCCGCCTTGCATGAATTGCCAGGGATTGTGTCATTGCGGCCTGGATAAGCTGTCTTCCGAAGTGACTTCTTTTTCGTCCCGCACGTGCAAAGGAACTGGAGCATTCTACGGAAGGATCGTAATGAAGCAGCGGTTGTGTATCCGGACTTGACAAGTGTTGCGACAGTCCGATTAAAGCAATGGAGACATCTAGTGTTTGTTCATATAGTAGGTATGTGTCGAATGTAGAGCATGTAATATAAAGTTGCGGTCGAACCGGCGGTTTTGGGATTGTTGCTCATCTTAATTCTAAGTTCACTCTTGCAGAATATCATTTACAGACTAGACATACGTCAGAACAGAAACACTACTTTTTTCAACACCTCCCCTTATAGACATTTCAAAATGGCCGCCAGTGGACCTCCTCCCCCAACCGCGACTACTGAACGGGTCATTATCCCGGTGAAGGGTGGCGTGGAGGATTGGAAGGAGCCCTACAAGCAGCTTCTCTTGACCCTCAAAGAGCAGCCTGGATATATCAGGACAAGATGGGGGCCCCGAAGCGAGGACCCGCAAACTCTAGATTTGATGATTGGTAAGTGCAGAGAAGAACACCTGCACAGCTGAGCTGTTTATTGATCCACTCAGGTTGGGTGTCTCCCGAAGCCAAGGATTCCTTCGTGTCAAGCGATGCACACTCCAAGTCCATGGATCAGATGGGAAGCGTCCTCAACGGCAAACCCTTGAGCTACACTATCAAGTTCAGGCCTTACGCGCCACGCGAGGCCATTAACTCGCCCATCGTGGAGATGGTGACCATTCGCAACTGCACTGGCAATGAGGACGAGCTCAAGGCGATGATTGAGAAAGCATTCACTATGCCTGGCTCGCGTGGCGGGGCCTCAGGCTTCTCCACGCACGATGTCGAAGGCCATGGCAAGATCTTCGTCGGGGCGATCGGCTGGGAGAGCATCGATGCTAGCAAGGCAGCCGACAAGTCTTCTTACATTCCTAACGGTGTCGGGGATGTCGAGGTGCACCATGTTAGCTACAACTTTCCCATCAAGGGATTCTCCGTTACCAACTCGAACTAAATTGGGAGGGGTATCTGAGAATTCCTTTTCAGATCTAGCACAGCTTGGAGCTCTGAGAAATTGCATGGTTAGGTTATAGGTAGCTTGGGAGATATTAGAATGCAGAACTAAGTCCATCAAATGATCTTTGTCACATGTGTATAATGTACTTGCACTGCAACTTGGCATATCCTAGTTGATAGTGACATAGCTTTAGACCATAACACCATAGTTTTGAAATTTTGCATACGTATGATCAGCTTTCAGTGTCAAGATCAGACACACTTGTAGATATTACACTCAAGCTCTGCTCAGAGCGTTGAATCCGTCATCTACTCTGGCAGTGCTTGGATCTCTGTTCCTGCCAGCCCAAAGTAGGTCGAGGGACCCGATGTGAATACTGCCTCATCGATCGAACTCTGGCGTTGTAAAGCTTACATCAATTCATTGCAACGTCGTATGAGGCTTTGATGTTCCGTGCTGAAACATCTCAACTTCACATGCATCTTCGTTTCACCTCATGTGTACCATTTGGGCGAACACGAACTCACAATGCAAGCTTTCCCCAAAACACCGTCCGGAAGAGGGGCATGGGCTAGTCCTGGATGAATACTGTGGAGCAGTGCCTTGCACCAAGCTACACGTCCGGGACGGGACTCCGTAGCTGTCAGGCAGTCCGGTTGAATCGGTGTCAGCGATAGCAGTACGGAAACTGCTAGGGCACATAAAGGGAAGTAAATCTGGACGATGCCATTTCTCACATAATCGGACCCACGAATCGTCCCACGTATGATGTCTCAGGGAACGGTAGCTGCCTCATATGCCGTATTCGTGGGCAGAAATCTGTCTCGCATGCACTCTGATATTTATACAAGTCCAGCTCTGACCCTCGGTTGTGTTGGACCTGTTTGTCTGGACTAACATAAGTCGCGCCAAGAAGGAAAATATTCGTCACGCTTGTATTTTGCCATGTAACAAAAGTCCATCAGATCATTCCCAGAAAAGATTCTCCAAATGGCGCGGAAGATTCACAACGTCGCTGTTGCTGGTGTAATACTCTCACCATTCCTGTTCTGGGGGTCTCCATTAAGTATTATGGTGTGGTAACGTTTTTTCCCAGGGCCGAGGAAATGTCGGAGCACCAGTGGTGGCAAACCTTCTCGCTCAAGGCTTCGAGGTTACAATACTTGTCCGCAAGTCCAGCGACACTAGTGGATTACCGTCTTCCGCCAAGGTCAAGCAAGTTGACTTCGAATCCACTGATGACCTTACCGCGGCACTCGCCGGCCAGGATGCTTTTGTCGACTGCACGCTCGTCCAGGATGATACGCCTAAGCGTCTTATGGACGCCGCTGTCGCCGCAGGAGTTTATCGATACATTCCTTCGGACTGGAGCCTTGACCCGATGAGCAAGGCTGCCAACTCCCTGCCGGTATTTTCAAAGCGTGTCGAGCGGGACAATTACCTCTACGAGAAGTGCAAGTCGTCAAAGGGTAGCATGACCTGGACCATTGTCGCAAACGGGCCATTTCTGGACTGGAACCTTCGAACGGGGTTCGCTGGCATCAGTCTGTTCAACAAACGTGCAGAGCTAATGGACGGCGGGGACAACAGAGTTGTCTGGACGACTCTAGACTCGGTTGGCAAAGCTGTCGCTGGCATCATGAAGCATCCCGAAGAGACGGAGAACCGGCCGGTATACGTACAATCCGTGGTCAAGAGCTGCCAGGAGATTCTCAAGCATGCACAAGCGGTCCTCGGCGCAGAGGGGTGGCAGGTCATCAACGTGAATGCGGACGAGGCCAACAACAAAGCTTTGACTGACTTGCAAAGCGGAAAGTTTGACATGATGACTTTTGGGACGTTGATCAGATATTCCAACGCCAAGCCTGAGACGTTTTCTCCGTGGGCCAAGACTGACAATGTGTTGCTGGGAGTGCCTTCTATGACGGATGGCGAATTGGAATCCTTGATCAAAAAGATCTCAGCCTCTGCAGCCTGAACATGCCGCTGCAATGCTGCAGTTGCTCACTCGCATGCATACGCCACTATTTGCATAGTCGAAATGGTCAACACAGGTTTTACATGTACAATACGTAAAGCACACTTGCAAGATAGCTGGTATGTTTTACATCGGTTTAGAAAGTTACTGGAACTTTTGTCAGCTATGGCTCAGCGCAGTGACCAATGGGACTGAGACTTGGATCAAAAACTAAACGTCGTGGTCCGGGTTATCAATGAAGGGGAAAAAAATCAGTTATATCCGCACAACAGAACAAAGTGAAAACATGCATGTCAAATAATACTGGTATTAGTAGTTGCTACAGTGGCGGCAGGAGTCCATGCACTTTCCTACACCCCGTCATGGTCTTCCGAGCCGGT
Organism: Diaporthe citriasiana; assembly: GCA_014872975.1. Taxonomy (NCBI): domain Eukaryota; kingdom Fungi; phylum Ascomycota; class Sordariomycetes; order Diaporthales; family Diaporthaceae; genus Diaporthe; species Diaporthe citriasiana. The sequence continues at coordinate 34,210 of JADAZS010000155.1, forward strand.
CCGACCGAGTTCACCAGGGTGGTGGAATGGTTGCGGCTGCCCGCTCTATCAGTCTAGGGCAAAGGGCCCGGACGCAGAAAGAGGCCGTCAGCACAGAGTTAGACCGAATAAGGCCAATTGAGAGGTGAAGTTGTATTCTTCCAAGCAGACAATGCAAATGAAGCAGAGCGCCGCCACAGTAGGCAGAAGTAGGAACCGGCACCATTCCTCCGGAAATCTGCTCGCGCAACAGGAGCAAGTTATCTGCTCGAGTGTTGTTAAGTTCAAGTAGCCCAGTTCCCTGAGAACTTCCATCTCAAAATTCGCTTGGGTCCAGACTCTTTGGCAGCAATTTTCCATAAAGATCTCTTGCCTTCGTTGGGAGTGAGCATGCCAGAAATCCCCGGTAAAACCTGGTACAGGGACCTGGTCCAGGAAAGAACGGGACGACTTCTTCACAATGCTGTGGATTGGAAGTAACATCTACGCCTCATAGACTGATACGGTGTTGTCTATTCCCGATGCAGGATGACTAGAGGCCCCCTTCACCAAGTGTGGCAGTCTCCAGATGTCTTCCTCGACTTTGCAACAGTAATGAGTGCCTCTTCTGCATGGTGATGAGAGGCTGCTAATTTTGGTTGCTGGCTCCTGCAGCCAACAACCAATTTAGGGTCATCTCTTGCAGCCAACAATCAATGTTACAGTAGCATCAGTCCCACATGAATAAAATTTGAAAAATGCTGCATAAGCAGCACCCCTCATAACTATAGACCAACTGTGAAGATGTCTTGGAAATAGAAACGATTTAGCTGCTGATACAACAATTCTTGGGCACAATTTGGCGTCCTCGAAAAACGATTTGTGTCATTGGACCTAGAAGACTATGAATTGCACCTGGGCCGTCTAGCCCTTGGTACGGGCAGGGATGCATATGTCCGCGCGCGAAAACACAACGCGTATCCACTCAGCAAGGGTGTTCTGCACAGTGGGCAGTAAACTGGGCGACATTTATTGTCAGGTGTTCATTTGCCCGCCCAACCGGCCGGAATTTGTCCGCTAGGTAGGACCCCTTGTCACATTCTGACCTTACATATTCCTCGATTTTCGTGTCTGAGGCGGCTGTGGGCAGGGATTCACTGCCCGATGTCCCGCGTCTTTCTCTGGTAGTACACTAATAGACACCAGCTTTTTGGCCTGCGGTGTTTCTCGTTGATCTAACCGCTTCAAACATTCCCACATATCCAATATTGCCAGATGGTTCATTGAAAGCCCTCCTTGCATATTGTCTGGGCGCATCTGAAAATGTGACACTTTCATCACTCTACTACCACAAGAACTGCTATTCCCAGATTTCCTGCGCACCGCGATCATGATCTTCAAGCTACTCAGTTATCTTTTTCTGGCCTACTTTGGCTGGAGCATGATTTGCCTGGAACGCAATGTTCGCAAGGCCCGGTCTTTGGCCGTCCCCATCGTGAGACTGCCGATCGACCCAGTCAACTTTCTCTGGGTCTTCTTGCAAGGTCATGTCTGGAAAGCCCTCGATCGTCTTCCTATTGCTTGGTCCTCTTATCCTGATTTCATCCGCTTCTCGTACCGTGGTTGGCAGTTCAGGGAGAAGTCGACCCCAGCAGTCCGTTTCGGACCAGTCTGGGCTTTGGTTACGCCCGTGACATTCTACTTGCAATTCACGGATCCAGATGCGATCAACGAACTTTTCCAAAGGCGCTCAGACTTCATCCGGCCGGTGAAAAACTACAGTGAGCCGTCTCGAAACCTTCTCATGATTTCCCAATTTGTATTTGTTGACTTCGACCGAAAAGAGCTACTCGAAGTCTACGGACCGTGCATTTCTACAGCTGGATGGGATGATTGGCCGCGTCATCGTAAGATCCTAGCGGCACCTTTCAACGAGCGTGTTATGTCTTTTGTCTGGGATGAGAGTCTCCGCCAAGCTGCAGCCATGACACGCTCCTGGAGCGGCTCTCACCAATCCACAGCGGGTATCAGCAGCGTCCAGAAGGACACGAGAACCCTCTCGCTCAATGTTCTCGCGGCCACGGGATTCAAAAAGTCTTATGATTTTCGTGGCTCGGCGGATACGCCTGCCCAGGATGAGGCGGGCAGCTACCGCGACGCCCTGCAGACAGTCCTCGATAACGCTATTCTCCTCATGATCCTTCCATATAAATACCTCCAAGGCTCACTGGTGCCTAAAAGCCTCTTACGCATAGGCAACGCAGCAAGATCTTTCAAGAGGCACATGATGCAGATGCTTGACGACGAAACCAGCGCTCTACGAGACAACAAGCCAGACCCTGGCAGTCTCATGAGCTCATTCGTACGTGCACTTGACACGAATGAGAGGGAAGTCAGTTCTCAGCCTGAATCGAAGGGGAGAAGGAGTGGCAAAAGAGGCCTTTCCCTTAAAGAGATATTTGGAAACCTCTTCGTCATCAACTTTGCTGGTCACGATACGACCGCCAACACACTAGCATTTACCATGCTTCTCTTGGCCGCCTATCCGGAAGTGCAAGACTGGGTCGCAGAAGAGCTCTCAGCCATTGACGACCCGAAGAGTCCTGGTGTCGAGGAATGGGAATATAGTGCTATATTCCCTCGCCTACAGCGCTGTCAGGCTGTCCTACTAGAAACACTACGCCTCTACCCGCCTATCATGTCGCTTCCCAAATGGACAAAAGAGCATACACAGAGGATCCAGGTCGGAGAGAAAGCATTGATCATTCCCCCTGGGGTTGGGACTTCTCCCCATCTTCTCGCCATGCATACCCACCCAGATTACTGGACGGACCCACTCGTTTGGAAGCCCTCGAGATGGATTGTTGGTGGCCCAGCATGCGCAACCACCTCCGACGTTGGCTGCGAAAGGCTATGGACTCCGCTTCCTCACACGTATTTTCCTTGGTCGGACGGGCCGCAGAATTGTCCCGGAGAAAAGTTCTCCAAAGTTGAGACGGTGGCGGTATTGGCATGCCTACTGAAACAACATCGCCTCGGGATAAAGAAATGGCCTGGTGAGGCGGAGGAAATCGCTAGAGAGCGCGTCATCGAGTGCACCAATCATGTCAATTTGGAGATACTGCTCAGAATGCGAGACGCAGATCGCGTAAAGCTGGTTTGTAGGAAGGCTTGAGAAATCCAGCGTCTTGTGTATTCTACTGGTGGGTGTCATCGGCCAGTCAATGTTAAAAATTGGAACTTCCTGTTCACATGTATACAATATCGCGTGGTTTGTAATTTCATTGGACGAATAATTTTTGAGATGACTGTTTCCGGGTTATGAGCTCTTGGAGAGTCGTACTGATGCATGTTATCACAGTTCGGCATTATTATGAGTCATTCTGCATCGTGCTGAAGACATGGACTATAGTAGTGTACTCACCTCGTTCGCGCAGCGATGTCGACTCCAGTACTCTGGGCTTAAAAAGGCATTTGCACCGACTCCCGAACTTGCGGACATTGTGGTAGATTGCAGACCAGCGAATGGCACCATCATTGAAAGACTGCTCGTTACCGTCATTCTTTTACCCTACTAGCTCGTACTGCGCCATGCCGAAGCCAATCACATTCTATGACATCGCATCAGGGCCACCCATTCGCCCATATGCACCGAATCCTTGCAAGACAAGGTTGCTATTCCCCTTGCCCTGGCAGACCGTTGATGACTGAATCTTTAACGCTTCGAAACAGATATGCTCTCAACTTCAAGCACGTACATTCTGGCCTGGACTACGAGACTTCCTGGACTGAACTCACCGAGGTTACCAAAGTCCGAAAAGGCCTTGGCGCTCCCCCTTGCCGGAAGCACTTCTTGGACAGCACCGACTTTTACACCTTGCCGGTAATAGTCGACCACACGAGCACGTGCAACCAAGTAGTGGGCGACTCCTTTGAGATCGCTGTCTACCTTGACAAGGCATATCCCAGCTCGCGGCAGCTCTTTCCTGACAACACAGCTGCTTCTTACCGAGACTTCAACGCACAGGTGGACAAGGTCTTTACCGAGTATGTAGTCCTCGGCGCCCACACAATGCCTCTGAACCCGGAGACTGCTGCAAAGACTAGAGCCGAGTTTTGCAGGCGGGCCTCGAGAAAAGACTGGGAGGAGTTCGCAGTCCGCGGCCACGAGAGGGCAGCTATGCTCAATCAGTTCGAGAAGGCGCTTGGACAGCTGGCAGAGCTGTATGTCGAGAAAGGCAGTGGTCTTCACCTCCCAGGAGGCGCGACACCTACTTATGCAGATTTCATCGTGGGAGGCTGGCTGTGGATGATCAAAGAGACAATGCCAGAGTGGGGCTTGCTTCGTACATGGCAAGATGGGCTGTGGGGAAAGGTACATGACGCTCTGAGCAAAACATACGGGCGGCATGATTAGAGCGAGGCCGTGGTCTGGTTGGCTGGATGGTGGGATAAGTATAGTACTAGGATGATCAATTTTCAAAAATATCGATTCAATATGATGAGCCCGACTGTCGCTAGCACAGCATGCGCCGTGTGCAGAACATTGAATCGGTGGAGGTCACGGCCAGTCTGCCCGGATCAGGCCGTCATCCCCGGCCTCTACGCGTGGATATGCCGATGCCGAGGTCTCCGCTGCTGTGGCCGTTAAGCAGGGGCGACCCCCTGGCCTTCCTTCCCACGTGGCCCGTTCGCCTCCAACTGCTGTGAATGTCACCTCACAGCTCCGGCATGTCACTTGAAAACTGCTGATCCTCGGCTTGAATCGACATCGATTGATCAGTTCACACGTACACAGACAGACACACAGACCTAACTACACGTATCCAACAACCGCGACAACGCGTGCGCCCCGCGCCAGCAGCCTCAATAGGATGCCCAACACCATCGTTGACTTCTCAAAGCTCTTCAGCGATTTGTCGTACGACCGGCTCGTCGACATCAAAGACCAGTGGCTGCCCCCTAAACCGGCATTCACCGAGGCCGATGTGCCCCGCCAAGATGGCCGGGTCTGCATCGTCACCGGCGGCAACGCAGGCATTGGCCTAGCCCTGATCAAACTCCTGTATCCGACCGGCGCAAAGATCTACTTGGCGTGCCGTTCCGAAGAGCGTGCTAGAGCCGCCATCAAGGAGGTAGTCGACGAGGCAGGCGCGACGTCCGATCATGGATCACTCGAGTACATGCACCTCGACCTCAACGACCTCACGACCATCAAAGCGTCGGCTGCCTCTTTTGCTCAGCGTGAGTCACGACTTGACGTCTTGTGGAACAATGCTGGCATTGCTGGCGCACCGGCCGGCACGAAAACGAAGCAAGGCCTGGAGGGCCATATTGGTACGTAATCTGTCGTACGAACCCCGTTGCTCGTCGTCGCATCTCAGTCTTGTCCATGTTTTCACCCCTTGCCAGCACGAATCGTCTCTCCAGAACCTCTACTATCATCCCCGTCTTGTACTCACATGTGCACAGGCGTCAATTGCGTGGGGCCGTTGCTCTTCACGAAGGAGCTTCTCCCACAGCTTCGTGAAGCTGCAAAAGCTTCAGCACCCGGCGCGACAAGGATAGTCTGGGCATCGTCCATGATTATTGAGCGGTTCGCACCACAGGGGGGTGTCGACCTCGCAGAGCTGGATCGTATGAATGCAGCGGGGACAGGATCAGAAAACGCATCGATAGACTATGCAGTGAGCAAGGCTGGCAACTGGGTTCGTACCATTCAAACTCCGTTTACGGATCCCTGGCTTTCACGTTTTGGAATATTCCAGAACACATCACTTCAAGATCCGTAGCAGTGGACTAACACGTACTAGTTCCTTGCTGTGGACGGCGCACGGCGGTGGGGGGCCGAGGGCATCGTGAGTGTGACCCAAAACCCTGGCATGATCAACACCACCGTTTGGAAGCATCAACCCAACTGGCTGCTGGCTATGATGCAGCCAACTTTCCATCCTGCAATCATGGGTGCATACACCATGCTGTTCTCTGGATTCTCTAACGAGGTGGGACTTGACAAAAATGGTGTGTACATCCTGCCTTTCGGGAGAATACAGAAGAAGAGTGTCAGAGATGATATCCTTGAAGCCATTGCGCATGGCAAAGCCAAGGAATTCTGGGATTGGTGCGAGCGCCTACATTCACAACATTGCTAAGGGCTAGGACCAAGAATAATTTCCGTGGCACCCTACTTAGAACTACTAAACACTGGCTTTACGGCCATAATCACAAGTATATAGTTTTGAGAAGTCATCGAAATCGATTGGAAGTCTAATTATCTAACCGTGATCAACAGCAGTCGTGGGTCTGAGTCCTCAATAACCCCACCCGCATTGCTTGTCATGTCTCCATTCCGATCACCTGTGGGATTGGTGTCGTCGTACGCAAAAGCATACCCGGTGTGATTTAGTAGCCTCTCGTGGATAATCCGGCTGTAATGATTGGTGATTGTCCAATTGTAATAAAGGTCAGCAGTGATCTTGCTGTTGGGTTGCAAATCGCCGTCCTCAAGGAGTAATGTGCTGCGGGTAAAGGCCGCACAGAGACGAGGCACGATCAATGACCTGCTGGTTCCAGTTACTGCGAACGGGCCATCCTGTGTCTGTACGCAGCCCATGATCTCAGCCGTGGTCGGCCTCCTAAAGTAACAATTGTCGCAGTTGCGCCCATCCACACCATCGCACCGCAGCAAATCATTGTCAGGCATGACCCTGCAGATGAATTTGTAACCTTGATCGACCTTCTTGCCACTGCCATCATCTTGCGTGTTTATCGTGAGATTCGTATCGCGGTATTTGGACCACACCTCGTCGACGTAATCTTCGTAGTACTTTGACATCTTGTCGTCAGGATGAAGGGCAAGATACAAGTTCGGCGAGATAGCTCGCACGTTGTTGCCGCTATCATCCTTGAGGCATAATTCCGCCCAGTCCTGGTTGTCTTTCTTGGTTTGTGCTTCGAGTTCCGAACAAATCTTGTCCAACGCGTTGGCCTCGAGGCCCGGGACCCTGCTCACCTTGTCTTCTTTCGGACCGGACTTGAGGGTGAGGTCGAGAGACATCGCCGCAAAATCGACATATGAGGGGTTGAGGATGAAGTTGTCTTTGCCGTAGGTGAACTCGATGAATTGCCAGGTGATGTTGTATTCAGGCAGAGCGTTGTTGGTCGGTGACGGTTCCACGAAGCTCTCATTTGGGCCACCGACGTTGGTGCCAAACCGGAGCTTGTCCTGAGCGACGTACAGACGAGCGCTGGTGGCGTAGCTTGGAAGCATTAATGACATACTCTCATTCACCTGTAACTCGTTGTGATACTCGCTGTTCTCATCGGCCGTGTCAACGAAGTAGTAAGGCGTGGTGCTGGAGCCACCCAAGAATGGGGGCTTGGTGGACCACGCAAAGCAGTCACCTTGTTTCCGAAGGATAATAAAGTTGCTGCTGGCTTCGGGGTCCTTCCCGGTGACGTAGAAGAACAGAGGTTTCTCATGGTTGTTTTGGATAGTGATGTTCAATTTGGTCTGTTCTGAGCATGCTCTGGAGCCATTTCGAGCCAGAATGTATGGGCTGCGCGGGGCGCCGGGGCGCGGTGGCCCATTTTGATTAGTTTCAGTTGCCTTGACGAGTGACAGAAACAAACATACGACCTCCAGGGCCGATTTAGGGCCGAAGGAAAATCGCATGCTGCAAAGGATGTATGGAAAAAAAGTGAGCCCCTTGGAAGAGTTCTGCTCGGGGGGACAGCGGGGAAATAAATAGATCACAGATAAAGGGAAGGGTTGGGGATTCGATACAAGAGTCAAGTTGCTGATGAGTTATTGCTTGAAGTTGCCAAGGAAGTGTTGTGTGATGTACAATGGAAGCCACAAGACGTTCATGTTGCAATTTGCAGGACAAAGGGAGGAGGTCATTTATATGTAGGGACCCTGGAAGACAGTGACATTGGTTGTTGGGACTGTCACAACCCTGCGAGTGACTCGGGTTGGACACTTGACTCCTCCGGCTGTGGGACAGCAGCCCATCTGATCGGTCACAGTGACGAGCACTTATTTTATGCGGAATACAAACATTGTTTTTCTCGAAAGATTTCAAATGTTAAGTGTGGAGGCGACTGCCTGACGACGCCGAGTTGGAAATGACAGACTGTTAAAGCAGGACGTCCTAAGTGAGTCAAATGACTATTCGCCCAGATGCCAACGGCGCATTTCTGCAGATGTCTGAACACAATTACCATGGGGCAATCGCTCTCCCTGTCAGTCGATCAAGGAGCCAACTCACAAGGATCAGAACCCGTTGCCTCCATTGCCGTGTCCACAGAAAGTTCTTGGACCGCCAGGCGATCCAGGCCTCTGCACCCGTATAATCACTCTTTCCCGCGATAACGCCATCGCTATGTCCGAGATATGCAACAACAGCCGCCTGCCGGTATTGAAAATGGCTGACCTTGCCCTCTTCGAACTCTTTGTTCAAGGCAGACGCGAGCCACTTCGCCTTTTGGCATGCAACCTCGGCCGTGGTAGGCAGGCTAGCGCCGTCCACGTCGGCAGCATCACCGAGGGCGTAGACATCAGGGATAGGTTCTCCACCTGTGCCCTTCAATCGCAGGAAGTCATCGGTCAGCAAGCGAGGGAGACCGTTCTCTGTCTTCTGGCATTTCAGATTGTCAACCAGAGCTGTCGCGCCATTACCCGTAGCCCAAATGACCGTGTTACACGGGATCCTTCCAAGTTCTTGGGTGTAAATGGCACCATCGTCGACCTTTTCGATGTGGCTCTCGGTGAGCACCTCGACATCACGCTTGTCAAAGCTGTTCATCGCATACTCTTGCAGGTGTTGGTCGAATCCGCCCAAGACATTTGGCGCAACATCGTGAATCGAAATTCGGATGTGCTTTTTGACGTGAGGGTACAGCCGTGCAAAGTCATGATGGAAAAGATCGGATAATTCACTGGAGATCTCCACACCTGTCGGTCCCGCACCCACGATGACGAAGTGCAAGATGCTGCGAACTAAATGAGGAGAGATGGCGTTAAAAGTTGCAACCAGGGGGACGTGCTGAACGATCGACCTACTTTCTTCGCCCGTTAAGCCCGGCATCGATGCCCTCTCAAAACAATCTCGAATATGAGCCTGAATGGCCTTGGCGTCTCGTACAGTACGAACAAACATGGCGTGTTCCTTGACGCCTGGCGTACCAAAAGTGTTGTTCGTGCAGCCAGGTGCCAAGATCAGGTAATCATAGTGAAGAGAGAACTGTCCGTCGTTTGGAAGGTCGTCAAAGGCGGACCTGCATCGGCAGGATTTCTTCTCAAAGTCAATGTCTTCAACACTGGCCTTGATGTATCTGATTTCCCTTCTCTGATGGCGGACAGGCGCTTCGACAAGACTGCGACACGTTAGATATGCCATGTATCTGACCAGAAAGCATCAACAGGGACGGGGAAACGGTTTGCATACCTGAAGTCATAGAGCCCGCAGGCCGCACTTGCCAAAAGAGGTGTATAAGGAGTTGTTTCCTCGGGAGAGACTACAGTGATCTTGTATTTTCGTTCATCGAGAGCTGTCGAAAGGGTGGCCCCAGCCCAACCCGAACCCACGATTAACACTCTCTTCCTATCAACTTGTTTGGCGACAAACGGCATGATGGCTACTATTCTGATTAGGGGAGTAGTGGGGCCAGGTGATGTGACATAAGACTCCCCGACAGAAGATCTCAGACACGTTCACAGGGCCAATAACTCTTGCTCTTTTGGGTGAGGGATCACAGTAGATATATGCTGCATGCGTAGCTGAATGTTGTTACGGAGGCTAAGGGAAATCGGCGTCATCACAAACTCTAGCACTAGTGTAGCTGCTCGAGCTGCCTGCATGAACACACGAAACAGGGCGCTCGGTTTCCAGGCTTCGGTGCTGCCTCGGTGTGCTCATCACACGCCTAGCCGTGGCCGTAGTGAAGCTAATTCGGCGTACGGACCTTCGGAGATCGGTCTACGATTTGATCGTCTAGATTTGGGACATCCCAGCTGAGCACTCGCCAGATCTCGCATATTTTGGTCACGGTGATGGCCGCCTTGCACTGTGATAGAGTTCTCAGCTCGATCTGTTTCCTACGGTCTATCTGCAGTTTGATGCTGTTGCCATTACCAAGTTCTATGACGTCTCATGCTCGTCTGATTTCATAGTACTCCGTAGCGTTGCCTATGATCTCAACATGGTCCACCCCAGCACATGTGTAATTCTCCAAGGGTTCCTAATTTTCGGCAAATTGCGATCCTGTAGCATGCAATACCGGAGTGGTATGTGATCGAGTCCAACAGAGTTGGCACAGTGTTTGTGCCCCGCAGCGCAGCCAAGAAAGTCTCGCGATAAGCATTTGCAACCCCTCAGTCTTCCTTCGACTGCGAAGAAACCAATCCCTGGTGCACGCGGGGTAAGGGTTTTCTCGGTGGTTTTCCATCGTGGCAAGGTAGCAATGAGTACGACAGACGGGCATTTCGAGAATTCAGGGCAAGTAGTATGAATGCATAGCAGTATGTCGATTATACACGCTAATATGCTGGCGAGTGAAGTCTCCAGTGTATATTTGTAGAACCCCGTTCTACATTTCTAGGTTTTCGTCATTGTGCTGGGCTTGAGCATTCACAATTATTTCTTTACAGTGACAGCTTTTGACCCAGCCCTTTGATGGCTTAAATCGTCTACGAGCATAAAATGCTGTCTTATATCCTCTCGTTTTCCTAATCGTCCCCCTCGTCAAAAACAGCAACCTCACAACCATTTCCGTCATGCTCCTGATGGCCAATAAATGCACTCTCTACATGCACCTCCACTGTCTCCGGGCCACTGCCCACTACTTTGTCTTTTGGCACCCACCAAAGCTGAAAAGCGCCCAGGATTGCCACCACGGCACACCCACCCCAAGCAGCGGCGCTCCCGCCGACATCGTAGAAAACGCCGACAAGTGGAGAACTGATCGTTCGAGCAATGCATACAGCACTCATCGCAAGACCATTTACGCGTCCGAGAACCAACGGTGAAGGACACGCATTCTTAAGCAATATCAGAGCGCAAGGCGTGAGAATGATGCCGAAAAAGTTCTGCAGAAACAATGTGACGTATATGCCGGCTGATAGGACTGCAGAATCTGGACCCTCCTCAGCCTGTCCCAGCGGCCGCAGTAGAGACAAGAATGGCATCAGGACGTAGCACAGCGGGTAAAGAATTGTCGGGATCAAAAATGACAGCCAGACCCCTGTGCCTTCGACAAAGAAAGGAAAGATGACGCCTTGGATGAAAAGAGCAATGAAGCCGTTGACTGCGAGGAAGCCACCGACGTCGTGTAGGCTGTAGCCCATGCCACCTGAAAGGTCCAACTGAGGAGAGCTTGCGATGGTAGAATTATATGACGGCGAGTCGAGCAAATAGATAGGCAGGATGGCACCGAACGCCATTTGGTGGAAGGCAGCAATGACGAGTGCGAGAATAAGCATGATGACGGCGAAGTTGAAGGCCTTCTCTTGGCTTTTGACCGGCCCTTGCGCTTGTGAACTGCCATGCTGCAAGTCCTGGACCTCGGGCCGTACTTGTATCGAATGCATCGTTCCAAAAGAGTTGTGACGGAGGTCAAAACGCTGATCCGTTGTTGTCGGCAGCCCTTCCTCGGCGATGAACGGTCGGCTTCCGTGGCGGATTTCTTCCATAATGGATCTTGGCTCGCTGGTCGTCCGGATCAAAGGGGTAAACTCGTCGTCTTGTTCTCGGTCTGTTGCATGCACATGCTCCGGACTCTCCTTGACGAATTGAGGGTTTGTTTCCTCGAGGAAAATGATGCCCTGGATAACGGCAATGACAATGACTGCAACAGAGACAAGATTGGGCAAAAGATAAGGATATTTCCCGAATAGTCCATCCTCAGGGAAGACGTCGGGATAGAACTTGGCGGGTTGTGCCAGGAAGCCACCCATCGCGCTCCCAATGATGCTGCCAAGGAACCAAACAAAAGGCTGGACGGCGTATGCCCGGGGCTCATGCTCGGGCTTCTTGACCATCTCTGCCACCATGGTCTGCATCACAGATACATTTCCGTTCAGACTGCCCCCCACGAACCGCGCCAGTAGGGCCACCCAGTATGTTCTGGCAAGGCCGAAAATGAGGCTGGAAATCGCGACACCACAAAGGCCAAACAGCACGACGGGCTTGCGTCCATATCGATCAGACACGGCCCCCCATAACATCGACGTGAGGGCCTCGGCGACTGCGTAAGCGGATACGAGGAGCCCAGCGTAGAACGAGGCATTGACGTCGGTCCCGTTTAGGTCCTGCACCATGATATATGTGTAGGCCAGGATCGAGTTGAAGGCTATGGGCTCCGAGAAGCGGCAGATTGCCAGGATGGTAAGCTGGTATGTGGGGAAGCCATCGTCAGGCTTGACATCCTGCTTCTTGCTCGTGTGCCCGTTTCGCTGTAGACCTGCTGGCTGTTCATCGCGAGGCATGATATGGCAGATGTGACACAGCTCGCTTTGAGGTGAGGGTGATGGCCAATTGAATGAAGGGGAAAGGAAGAGGGAAGAACGGAGTCCCCAAAACGAGAAATGTAAATGTCTTCAATACTTGAGGTTCAAAGTGGAGCGCCCCAGTATATATAAATCTGCATGTCGATCCCGGTTGCGAGCCAGGATCCTACCCCGGCCGGCTGCGGTGCGCACAGAGAGTCAAGCGGGCTAGCTGCGCACCTCCCGGTCCGTTAGGATGCCAACACACTTGTTGAGCATCAGCGGGAAGCAGATAATAGTAGGTAGTCTAATATGTGCATGTGCATGAATCTCTCAGTGCTCTTCCCTTGGCGCGTTGGCCAAATCGCACGGGATATTGCGGCAACAGCATGGAGGACGGGGACGCCACGCGACTCGCCGGAATAGAGGAAGAGAGGTGCGAGTTGGTCCGAGAATTCGGGCGGCCGTCAGCTATCGTGGTAGGCCTGATTGGCTGAATCGGCGAGGTGCTAGGATGGTGTCTCGTCACAGCGTCCCGAAATTCCGGGGCTAATGGTAAATCTGTGGGTAAAATCTTGGTTGCTGACAGTTAACTCTAGCTAGTGATTGTGGTGGTTGGAAATGGTTCGGATTCTACGCTCTAGAAATGTCAACAACGTCTGCGAAGCCAGTCAAAATATTTCCACGGTCCGGTAGCACACAACGAAAACAGCCCCATAACATTTCCCATTACATTTGAAATTCTTCTAACTCGGGCATAAAGTAACATTCCCGCCACCTGGGCAGCAATCATCAGTCCCTCCGTTGAATTGGAAGCATGATACCAGCACAGCCATGCGGGAGCTCATGCTTACATTGGTGGCTCCGTCTCCACCGCTGCCGTCCTCGAATAATGTACGCATATGAGGTCCTGATTGTGTTAAGCAGTCGCAACCATTTTCACCAGAGAACGTAGCCATCTTACTCCATCCAAAGTTAAGTGCAATAAAATGCCATCATGTCGTACAACTGTATCACGCTACCAATCAAGAAAGCCCAGCTTCCAATGAATGATGCCACAGAGCCTGTCAGGGTGTCTCCACCTAGAAACAAAACACCAGTGACGGCGAACAGAATCGAGGCAAGGACATTCCAGAGCGATGCCTGCCAGGCAGCACTTCCGAAGCGAGGCTTATACCACCGCTCCTGCACAAAAAGCAGCAGCATAATATTCGATATTGTGAATATGCCTCCCCCGATCAGCAAGGGCGTGAAGACAAAGGTGGACAGACCGAGGATATCATCAGGAGCAAGAACACCAGGGAAGCCGAAGACGACACTGGTGGTCAACACGGACCCGGCAAGGAGCTGCATCGCCCCGGACTGGAAGGGTGTTGTCTTCAACGCATCCTTAAGGATGCTCCAGCTGGGCAGCCATGCCCAGGAGGGACTATTCAGCAGCGCCGGCTGGTATGTCTTCGTCTGCTCCTCGTCTGCCTCGAACTTGGAAGTTGTGGCAGGCTCTATGGTGCCGTTGGCAGTGTTCCAGATAGCAGGCATGGTGAGGATGCCAGCTGATACGAACAAGGCGGCTCCGATCGCGTTCGTGACAGGCGCTGCGAGGGTTGCCTCTGTCGGAAAGGCTGTTGAAGGGGCCACGAGGGGCAGGAGACCGAAAAAGCCGTTGATACAGAAGGAAATACTGCCGATGACGAAAAGAATGGCGATGATCCAATTTGCATCTCGGTAAGGGTAGACTGTGGCCATGACTTTCAGTTGTTCCCCAAAGCGCGGGGAGCCGCGTTGGTCCTGCCCGTGCTCTTTGTCCCATTCGATGTCGTAGACCCCCGAGGAGCTTCTCGAGTCCCTGACAAGGTCACACTTGGCCCTGTACTCGGCGTGGTCAACCGCAATGAACGCACGGCTCCGACGAACTGGAATCGCAGCCGACTGTCGGTTGGCAGTGGGGCCAGGCAAGCCCCCAAGATCGTAATAGGATGCTCGATGGGAGTTCGCTGCATTCATGGTTGGCTAGACTTGATGGGTCAGTGGAAGGATTTCCATCGGGAGAAAAGGTCAGAATCGTACCTAAAGAAGAGAACAATTTGGAAGTATGAATTTCTATTATGCCAGAATAAGATAGATGAGAGATAAAGAGTGCTCTAGGCCAGCTAGATGGTAATTGAATCGAAGAGAATCAAACCTGCCGTTGATGAGCAAAACATCGAGGATTTATTCCTTCCTCATCAAATGTGAGAGAACGATGCAAGTTTTTGTCAAATTCCTGTTACCGTGTACTGCGAGGTGTGCACTGACGGCATTTCCAACAAACCATAATCAATTCGTGGTTGGATCGGCATCACTGGCATCAGCGGTGCGGCGGTCTGCAGAGTTCCTCCTAACATAGAGGTTCATTTTGTCGCTGTCGAAGTTGCGAATTTGGAACATGTGCGCTTGGCAAAGACGAGAAACCAGCACCGTTTAGTGTTGTTCAGTGTCCAGAAGGGGATGCATTGATTCAGCGTGACGTTTCATAGCAGACGGCCAGTAACATGTTGGTCGCTGGGGCTAGCCGAGTTGAAGATTAACGAAAACAGTTAAAAAAGTGCGATCATCAATCCGGAGCACTGACATCTACCGGTCGATCACTCAGGTTGGTCCGAGTCAGTCTACGAACCTTGTTTCACCGACAAAAGTAGCAGCTCCACCATGCCGCCCGCCCTTCTCGAGCCCCTATCCTGGTGGGGGTGCGTCTCCATGTTTTGAAAATGCGTTCTAACTGCCTATTTGGATATCGACCTTGGCCAGCCCACCAGAGAAGCTTTGCCATTGGATGCCTTGACGCGCTACGGCCAGGGAACGAACCGCGTCTTGTCGTGCTGTTGGTACTCCGATCATGGACCGAGTAACCTCATGGGATGCAGTCAGACTACCTGTTCACAGGTGCTTAAGGGCTCAAGCCAATCGTCTATTTCATAATGACATTTTCCACCTTGTTTTCCTCTGGTCCGATGTCTCATCTGTTCATGATACACGGGCAGATCTAGGCTATTCTGTCATGGTACGAATTTTGTCTGCTTCTCAACTCCACTATCCCAGACCATAAGTGCTATTTTTGTTCGTCGCAATAACTGTCGCATTCTCAATGGCAGCTATCGAGCAGGCGCCTGGGCCAGTACACCCAACCCATGCCGACCACCTCTCTGGAAGATCTACGGACTCCAGTCAAGGCGACATCGAAAAGCTTGGGAGGGAGAGACCAGCAGTCTTCAAAAATGCCTTTATGGAGATTGGCTTCTGCGTGTCTGTTCTCGCATCCAATCTGGTCTCTGTAAGCTCCCCCCCCCCCCGGCCTATAGCATTGTGGCGATGCTTCGCACGTCGCAGCAGCACGTTATCCGTGTGAGCACTTGAGCCAATGGCCCTTCGCTACTAACTGTGATGTTCACTTGTCCTTTCAACAGGAATTCCTGATCAGCGGAATGAACGTCCTCCTTCCGAGTCTTGTGCGGGCATTGCACATACCATCCGAGAGCCAGACATGGCCGGCTAGCATATTCACTCTCGTGGCCGGCACCTTCTTGCTGCCCTTTGGCCGGCTGTGCGATATGTACGGCGCAAGCGTTGTGTTCTTGACAAGCATCGCTTGGTTGTCCATCTGGACCCTAGTCGGAGGGTTCAGCCAAAACCTGGCCATGCTTCTTGTCACGAGGGCTTTCCAGGGGTTGGGCTCCGCCGCGAACCTCCCAGCCGGCCTGGCGCTCCTGAGCAGCGTTTATCGCCCAGGTCCCCGGAAGAATTTTGTATTCAGTTTGTACGGTGGCTGTGCACCGTTTGGGTTCTTCATCGGGATCCTTGTTGCCGGCCTGAGCGGCCAGGTCATCCATTGGGGGTGGTTCTTTTGGATCGTCAGCATATCGCTGGGCACCACAGGTTTCGTATCATTCTTTTGCATACCTCGCGACATGCATGCTCGCCAAGGATCGATGGACTGGTGGGGCTGCGGTACCAGTATACCAGGCATCTTCCTGCTAGTCTACGCCATCACTGAGAGCTCGCATGTGAGAGGCGGCTGGGGCTCGCCACAGATTGTTGTGACGTTCGTCCTCGGCATACTGTTCTTGATCAGCTTTGTCTATGTTGAGAACAGGCGAGCTAGCCACCCACTCCTGCCTGCAAGCATGTTTGCCCCAAAGCACATGGTTGCCCTCTTCCTATATTTGTTCCTAGTCTATGGATGCTTCGGAATCTATCTCTTCTACGCCAGCTTTTAGTAAGTCAACTCAATTTCAAGAGGAACGAGACTTATTAACCTATTGAGTAGCATTGAGGTAGTGCTCGGCGTCCCTCCCTTCCTCGCCGCGCTTTGGTTTGCCCCTTTGGCCGCTGGGGGAATCATCATCGCTCTAATAGGAGGCATGACGCTCCATCGTCTGTCCGGAACGCTACTGTTACTTCTTTCAGCCAGTGGATTCTTGGTCTGCGTGCTCCTCTTCGCCGTGATGCCAGAGCAACCGAGCTACTGGGCGTGGGTGTTTCCCGCGATGGTGTGCGCCACGCTCGGAATTGACATCTCGTATAATGTCAGCAGCATCTTTATCACCACAAACGTTGCCAAGCATGAGCAAGGCCTTGCCGGTGCTTGTGTCAATGGTCTGTTGTTCTTGGGAATTGCTTTCTTCCTCGGGTGGGCGGATCTAGCTGTGGCCAAGACCGCCTATCTAGGGGTCCGAGGCAGTTATAAGACAGCATTCTTTCTCGGGACTGGCTGTGCTGGCGTGGCTATCGTTCTGGTTGCCTTGGGCATCAGGGTGGAGAAGGCTAAAAGCGACCTTACTGTAGAGGAGAAGGGCGGCATGCGTGGTGGCCCCATGGCTGGCGACTCTGCCTTGGAGACCGATCGACGGGAGGCGGGAACAAAATAAAATAGACGAATATAATATCTTGTGATCTCATTTCAGACCTGTCGCCTCACAAGGACTATTAGATCGTGACGCAAACAGATCCAGAGCGACCAAGCGATCATATAAGCATCAGTTTCTCGTCCATATGATAAACCTCTTCAAGCCATGACGTCCTGTCATAAGTTGGCAGTGGACTCGCCCAAAGTCGTTGAAGGACCGACAGTCCCCTTTTGATGCTCCACATGTGGATCATACCGTAGAGTTGCTCCAGTGCATTCGCAACCCACAGTCGTTGCTCCGGAAGACGTGCTTCTGCCCCAACAACAAATGCAGGCCAGAGGATACCCTTGAAGTGAGAGTCGCTCGGTGAGATTTGTTTGAGATGGTGCAAGGTGAGATCAACTATGTCTGCCACCAACGGTGGATTTTCACAGTGTGCCCTGAGAGCGTGTGAGGCGTAAATCACAATGGCCCCTTTGTATGCCGAGGCCATGTGAAGCCGCTGCTTGTGGAGGTCTTTTCCGGGAAAATGTAGCGCCCAGTCTGAACAAGAGAAATTCTCGAGTCGGCTGAGAGTCATTTTCACGTCCTTCTGGCTGGGTCCCTCAATGCATGACTGCAGCCCATTTAGAGCGCGTAGAACACCGATGAGCTCAGCAGGGCATCCGACCCAACTCCAGCTCTGTGCCCGCTGTAATGCAGCGTTCAACTCGAAATTTGGAAGCTCACCAGCGGGATCAATCTTGGTCCTGCTCATTGTTGAGCCGAATATGGATATCCTAGCACCATCTTAGTCATACCGCCAAGGTTGACAAAGGACCGACTGCTAGAGGTTTTGGTTGGTGATAAGAGAGAAGGTGGGTACTGCACATACATGGCATATGCCTCGCGGAAGAATCCGTGGAATGCAGAACCCGCCGCCGACGCTGACAAATCCTTAATTTCCCGCAAACACATGAGGTCTTTCATACCAGCGAGATGATGATGCCATGAAGGAACATCTGTGTCCAACATGTCGAGCCAAGTGAAAAGAAATGACGACGCCACAATCGCATCGGAGCAATCTTCGCTAGATAGGGCGGTTCGGAGGCTGCATGCAGCTGTACACGCATGTGCCATGACAGTAGCATAGTCGATAGGGTCTTGTCCCTGTTCCGCCTTGACGCGAGAGCTCGCACAACTCTGCGTAGCAGCCGGGAGGGATGCAGCACCTGCACGCGCCTGGTGATAGACAGAAATGGCGACGATGATGTCCCGCACCACGGTATTATGGGGCATCAATAGTAACATTTGCTTGAAAGGATTGCCGAAGTCATCACCATAAATTGTGCATTCGCTGCAGCACTCTCGCAAGTCTCAAGCTATGAGTTAGTTTCCTGGTCACAACCGTCAACTCGTTTTCTGAGAGGGACTCACAATACTCGACGTTCCTTCTGGTGCCAAGATTCATATCCTGAAAAACCGGATCTGTGGGGTTTGCAGAAACAACCGCGGTGGAGTGGGGAGTTTGATAGCCGACATCAATGTCTCGAGGGGACTCTGGCGTCGTCGGGTGCACGTATGACCCATTGAGTTTTCGGCCCTTGGTCTTCCTGCGGCAAGCCACTCCGGTCCAAACAATGGGTTTATTCGGGCCATACCCCAAGCACTCGCGGTGATGACTCCTGCATTTAAAACAGGTCGGAAGACCGAAGTCGCATTTGACACGTCGTCGCGCACATGTCCAGCACGGTTTGGATGCAGATGAGATCGGGGCAAACTCACCAGAGGACAGCATCGCCGCCTCTCTCATGGATCCCACGAGCATTGGAAGATAAAAGTGTCTCGCAAATAGCACTGTAGAGCGGCATTGATTGAATATTAAAGGCGGGACAGATTGTTGTTTGTTTCATCCCTGTTTCATGTGGAGCCTGTCAACCAAATAAACTTGTAGAAGCTTTGAATTCAAGATTTGACGCACAATTTCCCCGGCCCCACAGAGCTTGACTCCCCAGCCAACCCTGTCTATCCTGGGGTAACAAATTCTAAAGTAACTCAATGAGCCTCGTCGTCCGCGAAGTTTGTTGAAATAATAATTCAGCGTGTCAATGTCGATTCCTCACAACACCCTCATTCCTTACCAAAAGACGGAGCCCCAACCGTAGACGCATCTAAAATGACTCCCCGCTCCAGCAATCTTTCCCTAAGAAGCTCATACGGCACATCTTGCAGCACAATCCCCTTCTCAAGCGCTATATCACATGCGTTAGCAGCCGCCTGCCCGAGAGCGTAAAACTGATGCTCCAGCCTTATAGCTCCTAGTACTATTGCTTAGCAACAAATGATTCAACCCGGTCTCAAGAACAACCAAAACTCATCATACCCAACATGCGACGAGCTAGGGCACGTCGCACTGATGAAATTCCTCACCTCGCCCCCCTTCGGCATCATAGCCCGGTGCGAGATCCTGCCCGTCTTTGAAGATTAAGCCCTCATTATACACCCGCCCGTCACGAAGGATCCGTCGCACACTGTGTGCGTGTCAGTAGGCCATTAGGCCACAGCGACCGGATCCACAACCTCCGGGTCGCCGTTTTGCGATGCTATCGCTTGCGTAACAATGTAGTCCGATATCATCCGCCGCCCGTTGCGGACGTAGAACTTGCGAGGAAAGTGACTGTTATCTGGAAACTCGTCGCGGTAATATCCAAATCGGGACTATTCTTTGCGGATGGGTTCCTGGTATTATTAATATCGGAAGCCAACAGGGTGGGGGGCAATTAACCGGCACAGCCTCATCAGTCGCTAGGAACCAGAAGAAAGCCCCTCGTATACCTCTGGGTATCTTACAAGATCCTCTGACAACCGATGTCGATGTTCCACAACAGGCCACTCATCATTCATCCCTAATGTATCTGTCGACAACGCCCCCTTGTTCCCAATCAAGTCTGTTTTTCCTCCAGGTAACCTTTTCTTTGGTGTGTAAAACTCGCCTCCAGTTCTTGCAAATATTCTATGTAATTAAAAGTATACTGGGTCGTGTCCTTTAGGCTCTGTCAACGGCCCTAGGTTTTCAGGATTATCTGTGAGAGGTAGTCGGTAGGAGTATGACTGCAGATATAAGTCTCTATCGCTGGGGTTCCCATGTGGCTTTGACGAGATGCCGTACAGTAGACCACTGAAGGGATCCTTTGAGATGATATACATATCGACGTCAACCTCAATTTGGCAGTAGAGGGTCTCTACGCGGATACCAGCTAGAGATTCAGAGTATTTTACAGAGGCCTCGCGGCCGTGGGTCCAAGAAATTGCAGAGGCAGGCAGGAGGTTCCCTTCGTGAGCTGCTTTGACAAAGATCTGAGACTGTGAGTAAATTTACCAGCAAGGTTCCAATCCCTGACGCTTACCTTTCCAGTTATCTTTTAACCGTTTTCGATGTAAATTGATTTGATAACCTCTCCATCTTTCTTAACGGCATATTTCTCGACAAGGCGGGCCTAACACACCTCCATTAGCTGTCTCCAACATTGTAGCTAGCAGAGAACCAAACTTGATGATGGTGATAGATGGATTCTCAGCCAACCAGTCCTTGATGATTTGTTCTGTAATCCTTGCTTCGAACCTTTATACTTCAGGGTCTTTAAGCCTTTTTCCAACAACTTCGTTTAATCTTGCCAAGCATCTATACTATCGGCTGATCCTCTAGTGAAGCTTAAGGTTCAGACCTCCAAGAGTGGTACTGTTCTGAAACTCGGCTTGATTGTCAATATCTATTGCGTTAAGACCGTTGATTTGAATGCTACCTGTGAAAGTTTTAGCTCACAGTTCACCTTTATACATGTTCCATTTGTAATCTCGATGATTTCGCGGTAGGAATACCTTTATGCTCCACTTGTGAAACCAATATAACCGACATTCCCAGCCGCGAAGACTGGATGGCAGTTGTAACAGCGCCGGAACTTGAGCCGTAGACGACAATATCATACATCTTCGATATTATTAACAAGCCGGAACAGTTTAAACTAGGCGGAGGCCAAGTAGCGACTAGTCGAATCACTGCTTCCAGGATGCCTGTGCTACAAAGCTGTGTGTGAATATTACCAACAAGGTCCCGACGAATATGGCTGGAATTTTTGCGAGGTTATAGTTATACGGCTTCGGCCACATTGGGGTTTTTTTTTTAACTATTTAGCCAACCTTTGGCATCCTTCATTAATCCCAGAGCTTATACACAAAGAGGATAATAACACAGTAGATATCCTTAGTATCTTTATTATATAGTAATATTAAACCTCCCTACTAGTACTTATCCTTTAATACCCTTTTTACTTCTTAAAAGAATTTAGAATTATCCTTTATAATAAAGTAAAAGATCTAAACTAGGATAATATAATTTTTTTTCTCTTTAATTTAAGATTTTAATATACTATTCTTATATATTATAAAGTAAATCTTTACTTTACTACTTATTAAGAGGGTTATTAATATAAAATACCCCTTAAAGCTAAGCGTGGTAGGCTTATAAGGCCTGTAAAAAAAGCCTTACTTAACTAGTAGGTCTTTTTCCCTTTTAGCCAAGTAGTAAATTCTAGTATTCTATATTAAATAGTAGCTACAACTAGCCGCTATCTAGCCAAATTAGAAAGTAACCATACCTATAATAAAGCTAGGTTACTACTAGCTATAAGTTTAATCCCTACTTATACCAGACTTTATTTGGTATAAAAAAACTTGCCCACAACACCTATAGTAAGATATAAGCTATAAAAGGGGTGCTTAAAGAGCCCTGCTAGAAGGTATACTGATATAGTACAGGCCCTTAAAGCCAAGCGTGGCAAGCCTATTAGGCCTAGCTCCCCTAATAAGCTTATAAAAGAGTCCCCTGGGTAACTAGTAGGTCCCTCTCCCTTTTAGCCAAGTTATAAAAATTCTAGCATTCTGTATTAAATAGTAGCTATAACTAGCCGCTATTTAACCAAATCAGGAAGTACTATACCTAAGAATCCCTTAATAAGCGTACAGGGCTTTTAGTTTAATCCCTGGTCATACTGATTTAACATAAAAAAACCTAGCCACAAAAGGGCCACAGTAAGATACAAGCTATAGGGTTTAACCTTCTAGAAGGTATACTATATAACTTAGTCGCAAATAACTTCTTAGTTACCTTATAGGGGGTATTTAATACAGTACAGGCCCCTAAAGCTAAGCGTAGCAAGCTTATTAGGCCTAGCTCCCCTAATAAGCTTGTAAAAGAGTCCCCTAGGCAACCAGTAGGTCCCTCTCCCTTTTAGCCAAGTGGTAAAAATTCCAGCGTTCTGTATTACATGCTATATAGCTTATCGCGGTATCACGGATAATAGTAAATCCGTTTTATAGGGGGTATTTAATGTAAAACACCCCTTAAAGCTAAGCGTGACAGGCCTATAAGGCCTGTAAAAAGAGCCCTATTTAACCAGTGGGTCTCTTTTTCTTTTAGCCAAGTGGTAAATTCTAACGTTTTATATTA
Source organism: Diaporthe citriasiana (assembly GCA_014872975.1). NCBI lineage: Eukaryota > Fungi > Ascomycota > Sordariomycetes > Diaporthales > Diaporthaceae > Diaporthe > Diaporthe citriasiana. The sequence continues at coordinate 57,023 of JADAZS010000155.1, forward strand.
ATTATAATCTTCTTATAAAAGTTTCTTATATATATTAAAGGGAAACTTTTATTTATTTTAAGTTTATTAAAGTTAAAAGCTATACAGCTAAATATTAGGTATAGTATTAACTTATTTTAGTAATAATTTTCTTTAAATCTTAATATATTAATAAATAAAAAAAATAAAAATAATAATTAAAAGTATAGTTTTAAACTATTAGTTAATTATAATATTTTATATATATTAAGAGATTATAATACTATAATGTAGTTAATTTTATACTAGGTTACCTTTTATATCTTAATAATATAAAAGGTATAAATTTAATCCCTACTAGTATTTTTTTTAACCTAGCTAGTAAAAGTAAAGCTAGTAACTACTTCTTTTAATTTATAAGCTTAGTTAGTAACCTTTATCCTTATTAGTTAGGGTAAAGGTTTTTACTACCAGCTTTATCTCTAATTAACTATAGCTACTATTATAACTAATTAGGCCTAGTACTAATTACTATTTCTAGCCTTTAAGTTTTTTATTTTATAATTTTTTCCCTTAAAGGTACTTATAATAAACCTATAAAAGAAATCTAATAGTATATTAAATAATCTTATATAGTTAAAGTTACTCTTAAAGTAATCTTAGTAGAATACCTATAATCTTAAAAACCTAGATATTAAGTATAATAATACTTTTAGGGGGTTATAATATAATAGCTAAATAGATACTATAAGATCTATAGCTTACTTATATAATTAAAGCTTAGAAAGTATAATTAGTATATTTAAAATATATATTTTTAAAGAGGTATCTTATCTAGGGGATAATAAGTATATAAAATATATAAACTGTGGTATAAGATATAAATACTATAAGAAGTATACTTTATATATAAGCCGAGTATTATAATAGCTTTATTTTATACTTACCAAGCCGGTAAGATATAAGGGGGTGTATTATACTGTAAGTAGGTCTATTTAGGCCTGATAAATAGTGCTTCCAAGTACCCTTTGAGTACTCCCTTCTACTCTTTAATTAATTTAATTCTACTACGCTGCTTGGTTGTGTGATATCTCTGATATTTGCAAATTGTAATTTAAGCTGATACTCTTATGGTTTTAATGTAGTCATATGACGCGAGCATCTACAACTTGAGGGCGAATTACTGTCTTCCTAACAGACCTGGACCATCAGGTTCGAATTTGTGGAGGCGAGCGGTCTAATCCCATCCGACACACAAGTATCATGATATCTATGGCTCGTTCTAACGAGTGTGAACAACCTGTATCGTGCTCTCCTACCTTCTAGATTGAGATTTAAAATATTATAGCTTGCCTTTGTGGCTGTCAATTCCACGTCTCTGTAAACAAGACACTTTACCGGCAAGTTGAGTCTTGTTTGGAGCCGCATCCGTCGGAAAATAAACCAGCCGTGACGGTGGCCCGAGTGGGTGAGCGAAGAATCAGTGCAAGCATCACACTGCATATTCCCCGGGCCGAGGCCGGTTTAGAAATAACGCGTTGGCGGTCGTAATGTAACCCCACGTATCAGTGAATAAACACTGCAGTGGTGAGCTTGGCAGAGAGGGCCGAACTGATGGTTTTGGGCCGATCCCACGGCACAAAACACAAACAATAGTGCGGTGAAATAAGTAGCTGGATCTGGACGCGCGTGGCCGGTGCTGTACTACGTTACATTGTCGAGACCAACACAAGGCATGGAGCGGGGAAGCTTTCTCATCCGCTTTCGTCCTCGTGATGCAGGGACCAAGAGGAGGGGATGATCGTTGCCCAACAGCCCGACAGCAATTCGGTCTAGACTAGGCCGATAGTATCCATTCAAATCATTCGAAGTTACCAACGGTTCTAATGGCCAAGGGTGTCCGATATGGAAATTCTGGATGCTGCTGCTGTGGAGTGTGAGTGTGGGGTACCAGGGCCGGGCAAGACCCTGAGAGGCACTGATACTACCTCAAGGCGAATTCCCCATCCCATGCCCATGCACAATGCTGCATGGGCTATCAGTGTTCCGTTGAGATAACCAATCAACAAGTGACCTAGGGTCAATGGCACGATGAAAGTGGAATTGATGGGCAGGCGGTAAGGACGGAGTGCTACACAGGATCCGGCGATATGGGTGGGACCTGGCCACTGGGGTTCCTAACCAAAGTCATTGATATTCGCCGGGTCCCCTCTTACGATAATGGATTCAGTCCTCCAGCCGACTCGGCGAATACAACTTATTTGCCCCCGGGCTCACCCAGATTCTGACTTTCTCTTTGCCATCAGGGCCTGCGTCTACCAAGAAATTGACCTTCCACTGGCTCGTGGGACCCTTTTGTCAACATGACTGAGAAGGTCGAGACCGTAAACGAGGGCATCTCGCCCGCCGACCCCGAGAAGGCACCACATCATGTGGGAGAGGAGGAGAACTGGGGCGAACAGATCCCCCACGAGATGCTCGAGACTCTGGCCCCTAATGGCGAGGCCGAGTACATCCTCGACAAGATCAACAACATGAGCGAGGAGGAGGCGATCGACATCGTCACCGAGAGCCTGCGCTTCCACTCGGACGATTGGAACTTCCCCAGTGATATGAGAGAGCGTATGGGCCGCCTGTTGCAGGGCAGGAAGCTCTACGGGGAGTTCTACGACCGAGACCTCAGGATTGACGCCACCATGATGCGCTGGTCGTCACCTTACCCCGGGGTTCGCGCCGTGCAAGAGCTCGAGATGAACGACCAAATCCCAATCGAGACGTTCCGGGCTTACTTCCTTGGCATAGGATGGGTGAGTAACAACAACCACATTCCCCAAATTATGCTATGGCACGCAGGTACCTGGGAACTCACCAACAACGCCGTGTAGGCTGTTATCGGCACGTTCATGTCAACTTTCTTTAACTCGAGGTTTCCTGCCATTACCCTCGGCGGGGCTGTCATCCAGATCCTGCTCTTCCCGTGCGCAAAGGTCCTCGAGTATGCCCTGCCTGATTGGGGCATCACGGTGTTTGGGACCCGCCACTCCCTCAACCCGGGGCCCTGGACGTTCAAGGAGCAGAGTGAGCATTATCTTTCTCATTCTATGATTCCTCGTCTTTTATGTGTGGCGATGTCCCAGAACGCAAACCATCAGGCTCCGTATTACTATCAGGTCTACAGGTGACTAACTGGTATCCTTCAGTGCTCTCCAACATCACCTACAACATCGCTATCTACACCACAAACAGCTATTCCATGATCTTGGTCCAAAAGATGCCAATGTTCTACGACGAGAAGTTTGTGCACTTTGGCTACCAGTTCATGCTCACACTATTTGTCCAGACGATGGGAATGGGTCTCGCCGGTTATCTTCGCCGCTTCAGCGTCTATCCCGTGAAAGCCCTGTGGCCCACGATTCTGCCCACCATCGCCATGAACAGGGCACTGACAAGGACGGAGCCCAAGGAGACGATACCAGCATTCGGAAAGAACTGGACGGTGTCGCGATACAAATTCTTCTATGTTTGTACCGTCTCCATGTTTTTCTACTACTGGTTCCCGGGATATCTCTTCACAGCGCTGAGCACTTTCAACTGGATGACTTGGATTGCGCCGCAGAGCATCACGCTCGCCATTCTGACGGGGTCGAATCTCGGACTGGGGCTCCTTAACCCCCTGACTACCTTTGACTGGAACGTCGCCACCTCCTCCTATGCTGCCCTGGCCCAGCCATTCTTTGCCACCTGCACTATGTACATCAGTGCCATCCTGGGCGGCTTCATTATCCTGGGAATCTACTACTCTAACATGTACAACACTGCTTACCTGCCTATCAACTCGTCCTCGGCTTTCACAAACAACGGCACCGCATACAAGGTCCAGGAGGTCATCACCAACAACAGGCTCGATCCTGAGAAATATCAAAACTACTCGCCGCCGTTCTACACCGCGGGTTACATCCTCACCGTAGGCGCAAACTTTGCCTTCTACCCGGTCTACTTCCTTTACATTACTTTCAACCAGTGGAAGACTGTCTCCAATGCATACAAAGACTTTTGGGCGGGCATACGTCGCGGCAAGGGCAACTATGAGGGTGCTATGGACATCCACAGTCGGTAAGTTCTCAGACGGGCACCACTGTCTTAATTGCTTTTGGAGACTTGGTGAACACCAAAAACAATACCCACCGCCAGCTTCAACGACTCCATGCTATTTTTCTTCTACTGCATCAATATGAGATGAGATCAAACAGTCCACTGACAAAGTCCCAGGCTGATGGCGCGCTACCCTGAGGTACCCGACTGGTGGTTCCTGCTGATCCTCGTGCTGGCTATTGTGCTGTCCGTTGTCTTCCTCGAGATTTACGACCTCGCCACCCCCGTGTGGCTGACGTTCCTCGTCATCGGAATCAATCTAGTCTTCGCCGTGCCACTATCCTTCCTCTCCGCAACCACAGGCACGAATCTCGGCCTCGGCTCGCTGATCCAAGTTATCACCGGATTCTTGCTGCCGGGCAACTACAATGCCTACCTGTATGCGCAGACGCTTGGCTCATGGGCACTTGCGGGCTATGCTGACAACTGGGTTCAAGTCTGTCCTCTGTTTTGATTACTTCCTTGGTCTTCCGTGTGTCAGCCTTCGTTTGGTACGATAGCCTCTCAGACGGGGGACTATTCCGAGACATCTGGACATTTGGCATGAGTCAAGACATGACCTATATGCATCCAACGTCTGTCTTTTATGGGATTGGCACAATGATTCGGAACATTCAGCTGACGAGATGCATGAAAAACCAATAGGACCAAAAGATGGCCCACTACTGCAAGATCCCCCCGCGCGCCGTGTTCCGCAGCCAGATCGGCACCATCATAATCACCTGCTTCGTGGCAGTAGGCACGCAGGACTTCATCATGAACCACGTCGAGGGGCTATGCACGCCCTCGCAGCCCCAAAAGTTCACGTGCGCCGCCGACGGCGCCCCAATGTACGCCAACAGCCTCATGTGGGGCGTCCTGGGCTCCAACATCATGTTCAACTCCATGTACCCGCTCTTCAAGTGGTGCTTCCTCATCGGGATAGCCGTCTCGGTCGCATTCCTCGTCCCGCAGTACTACGGCCCCATCTACCTGCCCAGCGTCAAGGAGCGGCTGAGGGCCAAGCTTAGGCCGCGGACTTTCGAGATCCTGGACCGCTCCTTGTTCCAATTTGTGGCGTCTCTTTTGTGGCTGAATCCCATTCTTATCATCCAGGGAATCCAACACTGGGCGCCGTCGAATCTGTCGTATAAGACTCCGGGCATGATCCTGTACGTGTCTCCTTGCTCCATCAAGGCATATAATGTCGTCTAACAAGTCAATCTAGGTCCTTCATCTTCATGTACTGGCTGCCACGGCGCCACCTGGCGTGGTGGGAAAAGTACAACTACGTTCTGTCAGCCGCCCTAACCGCTGGTGTTGCCATCAGCGCGCTCGTCATGTTCTTTGCGGTCTCCTATCGCCCCGTCAGTCTCAAATGGTGGGGAAACACCGTCAGCTCGGCAGGAGTCGATGGCAGCAGTGTTGGCATATTGCCCATACCAGAGCGAGGATACTTTGGCCCGGAGAAGGGGCATTTCCCTTCCTGATATGTAACAAAGCGATCAGGATTACGGCGGAAGTGTCTTCTCGTACACACGTACAAAGGGGTTGCGGGTCGGCAATAATAGGGGCAGCAAAGAGTCTTGGGCAGATTTTATAATTGTGCATGTCAGTTGCTGTCTTCCTACGGACCACCGCCGTCAGGAGGGGAGAAATAGTACTTCGTATCTATCAGAACCTGATTACAACCAAGATTCATGCATGTCTTGCATCCCGCTAAATGCCGACGTAAGTCAATGCTCTACATAGTCAGACAATATCAATGGGCAAAATCACACGACGCCAGCCTTTGGCTATCACACAGAGGCCGCATGCATCCTGACTCTGACGCCATTCGCTTTGCAGCTCGTCAGTGTCAGGTGTTGCTTGGCCACGGGGTCCGTCTCCATGCTCTCAAGGGCATCGAACCGCTGCATCAACCTCACGGTCACATAGCTGGACTCGGTGAGGGCGAACTGCTGGCCTAGACATATTCTCGGCCCTCCGTTGAATGGCAGGAACTCCCAGCCAACCTTGCGGCCATCCCACCGCTCCGGCCTGAACTCGTCCGCGTCAGGGCCCCAGAGATCCTTACGGCGCTGCATGAGATAAACACAGTAGTCGACGGACGAGTTCTTGGGTATGAAGACGGGGTCAGTGCCGTCGGGACCGCCTCCCGTGGGCAACACAGTGTCATTATAGGCCCAGCGGCCGTTGATGGGTACGACGGGGTACAGGCGAAGGACCTCGTTGTTACAGTGCTGCAGGTACTGGCAGTTCTTGAGGCGGGCAAAGGTGATATCCTTGGGGCGGGAAAAGGTGCCAAACTCCTCGATGATGGTGTCGCGCAGCTTCTTGTAGCGCGCCGGGTCCTTGGAGAGCAGGTGGAACAGCCAGCCGAGCATCGAGGCGGTGGTGTCGCGGCCCGCGAGGAGGATGTTCATCAGCTGCGATCGGAGTTCGATGGGATCCTGGCACTCCTCCGCCAGGGCGTCCAGGAAGACATACTTCTTCTTGCCGCTGTGCTCCAGGCTCTTCTCACGCAGGTCCTTGTTGAGAGCACGCTTCACAAAGTGATCCATGAACTTGTTGCACTGCCTGACCGACTCGCGAAACTCGGACGAGCTGTAGAGCCAGTACAGCGGCCCGAAGTGGACGCGCCTGGAAAGCCCGATCTGGCCTCTGTCGAAGTGGAAGGCAAAGTCGATGTTGTGGATACCCTCTGCAGAGTTGCGTTGCTTGCTGTATCCGGGGATGTGCTGCAGCTGAGAGTCTGCTGACTCTCCAAGTAGGAATTCGGTCGCAGAGTCGAGCGTAAGGCGGAAGAACAGAACCTGTAGGTCGACCATGTTTGTCCAGCCATCAGGCTGTATTCTGTCATGCAGCGCGCTGATCATGTTCTGCAAGTGCTGTTCCTCGAGATCCAAATCGCTCACTTGATCCCGGGTGAACTGTGGCCGCATGAGCTCACGAGAGTGTTTCCAGTCTTTGGCGCTCTGGGTAAATATTCCATTCCCCAGCATCGGCCAAAACATGCCTGCTCTCTGCGGACCGAGGTCAAAGGTCCCGAAGTTGGATGCCAGGATCGCCTGAACGTTTCTTGGATCCGCCGTGAAGACATTGGTCTGCCCAAGCACAGAGTACCTCCCTACCAGGCAGGCGAGGTCAGCATTGGATGAGGCGACTTCGGATTATCAAGAAGACGAGATCGTCACAGGGCCACGTGAGAGGCAGATAAGCGAGAGGCACCCATCTCTAACTTACAAGTATTGGCGCGCATCGCGTCCTGTCGCTCCTTCATCCATTCCAGGAACAATTGCGCCTTCTCAGCCTTCATGGCTGCCATGATCCTGTGCATCCCAAATGGCAGGGGATCGGTTTCCATTGGCGGTTCTTTGCAACCAAGTTCGAGGGCTTTCGCAGTCCTCCTACGCGATTCGATGACCTTATTAAGCAGTTGAAAGACGACATAGGATATGCCGACCAGCAGTGCTGCGACAACGGAGATGTGTGCCATGGTGACGGTCGCTGACGCGTGATGGTGTCACACAGGTTCAAAAGAGGAGAAGGAGAGAACGGTAGTGTGTTCCAGTGATGATGTGTTTCAGGATGCGCACTCGGTCGGAAAGGATGAGTGATGGTGTCGGCTTGGTGGCTAGAGCACGAGGGTTTGTGGTCAATCAGGCGACAGTGAGTGACTGCAGCGCGGGCGAAGTCCAGCTTAAATCAAGTCTCATGTGTGAGAAGGATGTGGGAAGGAGGGGCGGCGAGACGTTGGCCGTCGAGTTGCATCACACACAGCATTGGACGGGCGGAAGGGGCGGCGGAATATTCAGACCGACCCATGCCATTGTCTGGGGTTAGAACCTAGCACCAACGGAAGCCCTATCCCTAAAACTGAAAGGCGACGAACTAAGATGTGACAGGCGGGCGGATGTACGGAGTAGTAGGTACATTTAGAAGCATAGTACTTGTTATGGGGCCGAGACCTTGGTTAATATGTGCGTGCTTCAGTAAGGTGGATACTTATCTGGCACTTGGTTTCATAACCAAGTATATCAAAATCGGACAGGAACAGGAAGTACACGTCTCTCTGCAGAACAAACAGAGTGGATGTTCTCGGCCGAGCGGGCACAGACAGCGTCCAGCACCGGCCCGCCCAGGTGTGCCCAGGAGGCCGTGCAGCACCAAGTCCGAGGTTTAGCTAGCAATTCAACTCATACGGCTCGTGTACGTCATGTAACCCACTGAAGTCGCTGTAGATGGGCTGCAAATTCCGTGGATCAAGGGCACTTGAGGCTTTGCTTCTCGACCACACGAATCTTACCACCCCTGATCGAGAAAACCATGCCATTTGTGGGTCCCTCCCCCACACATGATACTATATTCAAGATCTTCAAAAAATAGTATCTTCTTAACTTTTAAGGAACAAGAAGAATACTAGGTTAGGCTTTAAGTAGTACTTAGGTATAGCTTACTAGCCTCTTGCTTTGCTTGTCCTTTTGCCTTAATTATCCCTTTTTAAATTTAATTACCAGGGAGTAAATTGAGTTTAAATAGAAAGCTTTGAAGTCTGTTTTGAAGGCTGTGAAGGGGGCCCACAAATGGCATGGTTTTCTCGACCAGGGGGTGCAAGATTCGTGCTGCCGTTTGCTTCTGTTGATGTTTTCGACCTGTGTGCCAAGAGCTGAGGGAGCATCGGGGACGGAGCACTGGAGCCTCTGGTCTCCCCACGTTTTGCCCCAGGATTTATTTTGCCCCAGGATTTATTTTGCCCCAGGGATTTCATTCCGGACATGCACCTCGCACCTCGCCCCTCGCCTCCCTCGGCTACCGAGCTCTGTCATTTGGGTTAAATACTAGGTACCCGCTTGCTGCAAAGACAATTTTTTACTTAAAATTACACATGACATCCTTCCGTTTGAGTTCCTCCGGCGCCGATGATTCGCATGAGGTGACGGTGCATGCTGCACTGAAACCGTTATCATCTCAGATTGAAATATGTCGCATCGGCCCGCAGGCGTTTTCTCAAAGTCCGTTCAAATGTTCCTTCTGCTACCGTCAGCACGGCGGGTTTGCTGCCCCATCCTCCATCAAAATGGGCCAGCAACAGCGGCTGATGGCGGGTGAGGTTTTTCAGGCCCATGAATCAGCGTTTTGATTGTTGCCATCATGTGGCTTGTTTCCGGCTCGACCGGATATTGCCCAGCGCCCCTCTCGGAGGCTTGAAGGCTTCACACACACTGGACACATCATTACTGTAACACAGCCACATTCCAAAAATGCGAAAACGTCATTGCGGGGCCCCTGTGGCTCAGTTGCCTTCTCTGGTTATCCCACAGTTTCTCCCAAAGGAGGCTATTCCACAGGAGCCTGTTCTATAGGAGGTTGTTCCATAGGAGGTTTGACATTGACAGTGCCCAGGTTGTAGACACTATAAATAAGTAGATGCTGTGGCCGCGTAGGCGACAACCGAGTATAGCTCAGATGTCGTACTGCAGGATTAACGCTACAGGTGTTGGCGATGTGGCTTGAGAACACGCCATTTCAAATATTTTGCCCAAAGGAATGGCCATTCTAGTCTCTCAAAATTCGCTCCTTTAGCTTTCAAAACTTTCCCGGTGAGGCTGGGTGCGGATGCAGGTTTCCCAATCCTTTGCTGGCCACAAGCGTCCTCCACATTGTCCAAGTCGATGATAGCGAGGCCCCATGGAATGTCTTATTTGAGATTTAATTTCTCATCTTTTGAGCAGTTGTCTTCAAATTTTGGAGCTTGGACGTTTCACAGCCCGGAGCATACTGCTGACTTCAGGAGACGCGCTCTAAACAGGCAAGGGTCCAGCGAACACACACGGCTCTCAACCCCCAAATGAACATCGCACTGATGTTGCTAACCAGTGCAGCCATATTTAGTACTGCACATGTGCAACAAAACCCCAGAACCGTGATAATCACAAGGTAGAGGCCTCCGCCTCTTGGGAGTGACAAAGACCTAGCCGTTCGCTTCGTTAAACATAGGTATCTTGGACCCAAAGTCTCATCACACTAACAGCCCCGATATGTACAAGCACATTAAGGAAGAAAAGAAAGCCCCAATTGTTCGACATTCAATATACAACTGAATGTAAGCGAATGGAGCGCAGCCTGACGCAGTTCGAGTACCGGAATATATTACGTCCAGCTTCACCGCTGGGTGTCTCCCCTCAGTCAGCATCGTCATGGTGGGATGACTGCACAGCAACCTGCTCATCAGCCGCAAGAACACATGCTTACATGCGCGGCCCGGACCGATGAGAACCTGTAGATAGATATGAATCGGAGTTCCGGTGGGCGGAACACTGCAGGCTACTGCGTTTCAATGAACAAGCTGGGTACTACTGTTCCCAAGAGTTCGTATGGGGATTTCAAGGAAATGTCTGAAGAGCAAGTCTTCAATAATGTTTGTCAATTGATAATATTATATCTCTATTGGCTAGACGAACACGTCAGAGAAGCTTCTCCTGCACTCTGCTGGGGTCGGACTGGACCAATTTACTAGGCAGGTACAGACAGTCCCACAAGCTCGATTGCATGAGCATCTGTAGAATCACAAGATAAGGTGAACATTTTCAAACCATCAGAGACCAGTAGCAGACCCTTCATTACGTTTGTAGAACACGCGTCATCGCCGCAGCCTCGGGTCAATATTGGCAGCTTGTTATATCCAATAATGCATCACGCCTTGCTGTAGGCATACCGTGAGGTCGACTTTCACATGCACTCCAAGACCAGATCACGCTCAGATGATTCGCCGTTTCCTGGGGCCGTATATGGTAATTCCGAACGAGCTTGTGTTGTTGGCTGACACGGTCCAGGGTCCTCCTTGCTACGAGCTGGGCGGGAAGCAGCTTCAGCGCCCATTCAGATGTTTCAGCGATCAGCCGAGGCACTGACCCCAACTGGGCGTACCTGTGATGGCATCGAGCTCGCATGGTTTCAGGCTGGATCTCAGCTCTACGATTGAATAAAGTTCTCTCTGCGCGCACTCTACATTTTTTGCGACTCGCCTTGTAAACGTGCCACATGTAGGCTACTGTTAGTGAAGTACTACGGAAAGATGAATCCTGCACGTGCATTGGAGCTACTTTTGCTCAAGATACTAGCACTTGGAGCAGTGCTAGGCTATCTACTATCTGTGTTTCGGCCTCCCATAGCACCAGAACTCGTCCTGAACCGACCCTATGCGAGCTCCTTCGCCCTGTCGTTCGTCGCTCTTATCATCGACAAGCTCATCATATATCCACGCTTCCGAAACCCACTCAGGAATGTTCCAGTCATCTCAGGAGTAAGTCTGCTCCGGCATTTACAATTCGAACCCATCCACAAGTCTAACCTAGGTCCTGTCAAGGAACGCAACCGCGGCCAAATTCTCTATGAGTCTCCACGCGGAAAGTCTGCCCTGCGATGGATGGAGATGGAACCCGATGCACAGCTCCTCCAGATGCCTGGGTTGGTCGGCCTCTCGCCAATCCTGGTGGCAGGACCAGATGCCCTCCGTGACATCTTGAACACCAACGCCTACGACTTCCAAAAGCCATGGGGCGTGCGTGCGTTTCTTGGGCGTGCGATTGGATGGGGTCTGATCATGAGTGAAGGACCCGAACATAAACATCAAAAGAAGGTCTTGACGCCAAGCTTCAATGTTAGGAGGATACGTGAGCTGTATAACCTCATGTGGGAGAAGACAGATATCTTGCTGGGGGAGCTGGAGAAGGACATTGCGAAGAATCCCGATGGAGACGACGGCTTCGGGATTATTGAACTGAGCGAGTGGGCAAGGTAGGCCGACACAGCTTCTGTGTACAGAGCAAAAGCAACCTGCTGACAATTTGAGAACCAGTAAACTCACGCTTGACATAATCGGCCCTACCGCAATGGGAAGGGATTTCAAGTCCATGACAGCTGAAAGCAACGATGTCGCTGACGCATTTATTGAGCTGCTTCGACCCGAGCTCAGCCGTGTCGTCTTCCTGGGGATGCATTTTATGATACCCGAATGGCTTATCCGAGTATTGCCATTCAAGGAGAACAAGACTCTGAACGAAATTGGTACTTTCCTCCGCGGTGTCTGCAGGGACATCATTAAACAGAAAAAGTTTGAGCTGCAGGAGGGGGGTGATCTGTCCGAGTACGATATCTTGTCCCGGATTATTCAGACCGGTGACTTCACCGATGCCGAGGTTGGCGACCAGATGCTCACGTTTTTGGCTGCAGGGGTGAGTCCAGAAAAGCCACAAGACCAGTGAATATACTATGCAAGACACCTGCTGACATCGTGCATTGATAGCATGAGACAACAGCCAGTGCCCTCACGTGGACCTGTTATCTGTGTGCTAAATACCCTGAGATCCAGAAGAAACTCAGGGCCGAGATTCACGAGGTAATCCCAGCCCACGACGCAGCGATCACCTCGGACCTGCTAGAGGGCATGCCCTATCTCAACGGGGTGTGCGAGGAGACCCTCCGCCTCTACCCCACCGTGCCGGCCACTGTTCGAGAAGCCATCAACGACACCACCGTTGCAGGTTATCATGTCCCCAAGGGAACCGACTTCCTACTCGTCCCCTACGCTATCAATCGGCGCTCCAACTTCTGGGAAAACCCGCACATGATCGTGCCGGAGCGGTGGATCGACAAGGCAGACGACGGCACCCTGCGGCCGAACAAGACGGGCGGCACGTCTACCAACTTTGCAGAGCTGACATTCCTCCATGGGCCGAGAGCCTGCATAGGGCGTGATTTTGCCAAGGCTGAGCTGAGGTGTGCTGTCGCAGGTGTCATTGGCAAGTTTGAGATTGAGCTGCACACCAAGGAGGAACCGCGTGTTCAGGGCGTCATCACGATGAAACCTGAGGGAGGCATGTATCTGCGATTCAAGCCTATTCCCGGTTGGTGATTTTCGTTGGCTTTTTTGTACGGCGCTTAGTGGATCCTGCGGAGATCTTCGGTCTGCATGGTGAACGTGTGTTGTATCTCAAATGTTCCATGTCCTCTCTTGTGTCTTGTCAGATACCACGCACGCTGAGCAGTTTGAGCTACCTCAGCAAGCCAGCTTTGAACTACTCTTGGAGGTAGTGGAGATAAAAAGCTCTATTTTCCAACTTATGATGAGGTCTGAAACTCTAATAGAGAGCTTAGAGCCACTGTCCGAAAACTCAAAAGAAGTCTTGTTGAATGCGATGATACGGTCTCACAGCCAACTGTTCAACACTACCTACTCCTTGTGACTATCTATTGGTAGGCAGACGACTATTCTTTCATGCATCCTACAGGTTAGCCTACAGGAAGTTGCTTCATAAAATGTAGAGTAAACCTTAGAAATATGTCTTGTCCGCCGAAGACACTCTGCACCGCCCTATCTAGAACGTGAACATACGCACTCCACTCGAACGTATAGCAGAACCGGTGTCTCAAGTCGCGACATAAAATCCCACATCTCAATAGAGATGCTGTTTGCTTTAGATCGACTAGAATCGATTGATTGTTTCCCTCCTGTTGCTCTCGGCGCCAGACCAACTAGGTTCGTCTTTCGCAAGACATAACTAGCTCCTACAGCTGTGCCTAGACATAAGCCTTCTCAATCTTGTCAATGTCCTCGCCCATTACAACCGCCACCTCCTCCCACATGCCCGTCAGGGTCATTTCCGGGTTCATAAAATGGATAGCGAGTGGCAAATGATCAAACTTCAAATCCCTGGTCCTGTACTCCTCCCCTGCTTCGACCACCGACGGCCCGCCAGGGTCGACAATCTCCCACTTGGCCCGCTCAAGTCTCTTGAGCACACGCGCATTCATCCCCACAAACCGAAACTCCAAGCTTTCCCCGGCCCACTCGCGTAACTGCCTCTTCATCATCTCCAGATTCAGAATCGCAGACGAGTCAATGAAGGACACCGAGGTCATATCCAGCACGACCACGCGCAGGCGGGGGCGGTGCGGGATAAGAGACTCGGAGTCGTCATCGTCGAGCATCGTGTGGTGCTTTCGCCTCAGCGCTGCCACGTGCTCATGGATCCGGAAGTTCCACGGCCGCTCAGGCTTGTTTGGGTTGTCGACGGCCATGCCCGAGTTGTGCACCATGCAGTTGTCGACGACGTGCCTCCTGACACGATCGGCATTTGTCCACACCATGTCCGCCTCCAGCTTCAGGACCTGGGTCCCCGGTGGGATCGTGTAGCCCTGCTGCCACGGTCTGAACTCGCTCTCCTTGTACATGCTCTCAACGTCTTGGGCGGAGATGGCCCTTGGCCGAGAGAACATGGCCCTGAAAAGCGTATACATTACCAGAAGGCCCACACCCACAGCTGTTCCGATTGCGACCCCCACTGCCGGGACGGCGATAGCGATGTTGAAGGCCATGAAGAATGCAAAGAAGTCCGCGAATGAGAGCCGGAAGTAATCTCCCAGCAGCTTCTGAGGCGGCTGCTGATCGATCACCGCGACCACGATGATGGCAGATAGTGCGGCTTGAGGGAGAAATCGCAGCGCACCGCTTAATGGCATCATGACAACGATAACAGCAACAGACGTGAAGATTTGGTTGAGCGGACTCCTTGCCCCAGACATGGCAAGCAGTGAAGACCTGGCCATGTCTCCACCTCCCACGGGCACTCCGCCAAAGAATGCTCCTGCCAGGTTAGAAAGGCCAGCGGCAAACATCTCGGAGTTCTCAGAGATGGTGTAAGTGTGGTAGTGGCCGAATGTCCTAGCAATTACAAGGTGTTCGATGTTGAGCACGATGAAGACGAGCAGGCTGGGAAGAAACAGAGCCTTGACGAGATCCAGGATCGGCGGAAGTGGCGAGACTATGGACGCGGTGAACCCGGGGAACACAGCCCAGAAGGGCAGCTTTGGTAGTTGTGGTGGAGCGCCGCCAGCGGGGCCAGCAGATGCTGCAGCGACCGAGACATTGGAAGGCTGGCCATTCGGCAGCAGCTCACTTCGGGTATGTACGCTTGATACAATATTTCCAGAAGGGAACGCGGCCCCAGGACCAAATAGAGGCTCGCCCCGCTTGGCTGGGATGATTATCTGCGTCGTTCCGGTGCTGGTAGAGTTGACTGAGGTTTGCGGCAAAGTAGTCGCTGGCGGGCCGGAAGCCGATGCTGCTGCGGCACCTCCCATAGCCGAGGGCAGGGCTGGTACAAATTGTTGAGATAAGGGGACGTTCTGGAGAAACAAGAAGCTGACGGTGGTGAAAATCAAGACAACCAACAAAAAGCTCATGTTGGACCCCACCCGGGCGACTCTGGCCACGACAGTCTTGCTCTTTCCCAATTTCTGAGAGACAAAGCGGAGAGCAGCAAGGAAAAAGATGGCCGAAATGCTGATCGCCAGTGTCCTCAGGCTGATGTTGCCGAAGTTCTGGATCACCGCCGGCGGAATGGCGGGCACGATTGGAGGGATCCCATTCAACCCAAGGAACGCGGGGACCTGGACGAGTATGAGATTCAGTGCAATGGTGGTGACCACTGCGAGGCTGATGGAGATGGGGATCAAGTCGAACAAGAAGCCGAGTCCCAGCAGGCCAAACAGCAGGAACCATATTCCAACACAAAACGTCAACGCTGGCAAAATGATGAAAGGGGGAATCCGTGCGGCTGCGGCGAAAGGTCCGATTATTTGAAGGGACAATAGTGTGCCTGCTGAGGTCGGTCCGATGCTGATATCTGCGTCGAAGTTTTTGAGGTTAGCAACTCTGACTCGATCTAGTCATCAATCAGGCGGGCTGTGAGTATGGACTTACGTTTCGAAGAGCCCGTCAACGCATATATGAACCCAGGAAGCCAACTGGCGATGAGAGTCTGCTGAGTTGAGATCGCTCCTCCAGCTGATGACGGCAGATTGACGGCTTGAAGTGCCAGCACGATCCCAACAGTTAACCCCGAAAGCACATCACCAAAGAACCATTTTGGGCTGTAGGATGCAATCCACTGAACGATGGGAAACTTGTTTGCGAGGTAGCGTCCTGCACCATATCGTATTTCCCTTCCACTTCGTCGAATATATCTTCTCGCCCGAACGATGTTCCAGTCCGTCTTGAAAAAGAGCTTGATGTTCTGCCCCTTCTTCTTGAACTTGTCCATAGTGAATGACTGTCGCCGTGGCCCAGCACGGCTGAGCAGCTACGAAAAAGAAAACGAGTAAAGGAAATTCAAAGAGAATGATCAAAAAACAACAAATGTGAATCGAAGTTGGCGCGTCGAGCAACCATGGTGATGCATCTGATATCCAGGTGGCGATCCCAATATGATCAACTAGTGCATCTTATTTGGGAAGACGAAAGGTTTTGCAGATCGCCGGGGAGATTGAAGAGCCCGTCAAGGTGACCCTGTCTCAGTGATGATCTCCAGCACGAGTACGACAGCGAATCCATGAAGCCTGCATGACACTTCAGATGAGACTGGTGTCGGCGCGTCTTCCATCTGGTCGACACACATTTGGCCCACCCACCTATCACATCTGCTCAGGGGTGGGCGGTGCCTTGGGGCTGAAACAGCCCTATCGATGGAGGAGGTGGGGAGCTAGGGAGGGCGCGCATATGCCCTGGACCATCATTGGGCTTAGTCTGGGCGAGACGAAACAGGCTCTCTGAATCTTGAGCCCTCGTGCCCAGAACGTCGGCCGGCCCTCGGCACTTTGGACCGGCTACCGGCTCTAGCAGGACGGGACCGCTGCACCCCACTGGATATCGATCTAAGTCCACTTCCTGGGCAGATGAGTCCAGATGAAATCATTTTCGTCGAATGTCTGTCTGGTAAAGGGGAATTAGAGTTATTTTATCAAACAATTCGTGAACCGGTTTGAGCTCAGGACCAGAATCTTACAAAGGATTGGCGGCCGTTCACGGACAGAAGACGCGCGTCCCCAAGACTTACGTATGCATGCGGGTGTACTGTTCCGCGTATATGTTGAATGTGAGAAGGGCAGAACGTGCATAGGTGCATATAGAGAGTCCAAGTGCTCTGCCGCTTCAGATTATTTATAGGATTTGTTTGGAAGTCCTCCCGTCAGCTAGGGAGTAAAGTTGGGACAACCTTCACGTAGCCCTTTTGGTATTTCAAATTGATAGATTACCAGTTGCCCAAATGGCCGGAATAGGATAAGTGTTTCCTGTCAGTACTCCTAGCCTAGAGCCAGGGATGCGGCTGTACCTTAGTCAAGACACGCAGAACATTGCGCCCAGTCCGTTTCAAGGGGCGCACAGTTGTCTTGAACTCTTGCTGGCTGTGGGCCCGGCAAGTGGCGGGAATATATAATTGGTTTCGCTTTTAATCCGTGTACATACTCTTCTGGGGGGATTTATAAGCCCTCAGGCTTGGGGACATGTGGAGCCAGCCTTCATTAATAAACCGCTGTTGGAAAGGTTGGTAGAAAGACATCGCCTGATCCAGGGCCACGGCCAAGAGGGCGTGTTGGACGGGATGACGTGGTCCCAAGTAAATCAGGTAGCCCACCAACTCGACAGGCCATCTCCGAAGGTAAAGAGCATCGCGCAGTGGTATCCTCAAACAGTATGAACAACAAAATTTCCTCAAGAAAGTGGCCGGCCAGGAACTTATTTTTGGCACCTGTAGACGCCCGAAGCACATCTGCGTTTGGCTCTGGAGCGACGTATGTGCGCACACGTGGGAGGATTCTCTGCATTCACAGCTTTCAGATACACACGCCATAGAATTGTTGAACGCCAATCTTCTATTCTAATGTTCTCTGTCCCAGTCCTCGCATATGCATGCTGTCGATGATCCCCCTGACCTTGTAATGTTTGGTCGTTGAATCCAGATGCTTGTGTGCGAATTACCTCGCTTCACATATATTATTACTGAAACACAGTCACATTCAAAGAACATGAAAATGTCATTTCGGAGTCCATGTGGCTTGCGTACCTTCAGTGAGGCGATCCCACGGGAAACTATTCTGTGGGAACTTCCCCATAGGAGATCTTTCCAAAGGAGGTTATTACATAGGAGGCTATTCCATGGGAGATCATTCCGTGGGAGGTCATTCCGTGGGAGGTCCATCCATAGGAGGTTTGGCAGTGAGCACTGCCCAGGTGGTCCACTATACCACAGTGGATGTTGTGACTGCGTAACGGATACCCCAGCAAAGCTCGTGGCAGTGGTGCAGACATCAGTTGATCAAATCAGGCAACGTCATGATAGTATTTGCCCTGTCCTGGGAGATCTCCATCATTGACGGAACTTGGCAATGACAACACAGAAAATGATGATTGTGTTGAATCGTGTGTAGTATTGGCCATTGCAGGCTGGCCCGTTGCTTTGCAACCTGGCCAGAAGTCAGTTCGCACAGGAACAAGCCACAATTCCAACCACGAGATAGACCCCCCGTTGAGTGTGGCCCAGTGACAGGTAGGAGGGCCCAGGCACGCGGGTTATTTGTCACCGTTCTTCAAACGGGAAAACAGTCAAGAGATTCGAGGAATGCATACTTCGATTCGATTCCATGTGGCAAGCACAAGCCCAAAAGTGCAGGCATCGAACACAAACAAAGCTGCGTCAGCAAGAGTCAACAAAGCGTGGCACGATCATCTCCCTTTTACGTTGCACGAATGCATCTGCCTGCAACCACAGCCGAAAACGGCGCGACGGAGCTGCACGCAATTAACAAAGGAACCTTTTACTACATTTCACCTTCAGGACGGAAGAGTCGAGCATATCCCTGTGCCGTGGCTCTCACGCGCATGAATGTTGAATTTTTCGACGCCGGAAGGTCGACCCAGCTCTACGAACGTCGTGTCCAGGGCATCTCCAGACAGTCGATATGGCAGACCACGATATGACAGACGTAACAGACCCTACGCTCATTCAGGCCCCAGGTTGGGTCCATGAGGACGGTTATGATCTGCCGATTTCCCCAGAGAAGCCAGCTGGCGACGATGAGCTTCGGGTGGTCTTGGATGCAGCACCCTTGGGCCCTGACCACGCCTTGGTCCGGGAGCGCACCGGGGAGTACGACACACACACACCCATCTATCCAGAGGTCACTTCGTACGGAAAGACCAGATCGTATTATGGCGCCCTTCTGATGGCGTTGTTCAACCTCTCACCGTTCCTCAACTTCATTGAAGACGCAGCCAACAGCAAGGCTTTCAATGATCCTATCTTCATTGGATTGCACTCTCTGGCACAAGCCTTTCACAGTCAGGGAGAAGACCAGCAAGACGACGAGAATGACCAGAAGAGCGAGGTGTGGAGCCGCCTTGAGACTCTCTGGGAATACCTAATAGCCGGAGGCGTAAGTCAAGTAGGACCCTGGGAAGCAAAATGCCTCCACCCGGCCGATATGCTCGACCACCTCATGTCGAGGCTGGAGCTTGCTCAGTTGCGGCAAGGCCAGGTTGGTGGCGGCAACGATGTGTGAGTCCCTAGAAACAAAATAAACCGATTGCAATGAACGGCGCCACTGACCATTTGCCCTTGAAGCAATTTGTCGACCAGATTCCGGCAGCTGTTCAAGTACTTTACAGTCCGTCTCATGCCCATGCGGTGCGGTTGCAGCCAACCAGTGTTACGACGACAAGCCACCGGGCACGACGAACACTATGGCTATATTATGCCTGCTTACATCCCGGAATCCATGAATTTAGAGCAAGCAATTTCACAATTCATGTGGGAGAGCGACGTCGAATCAGGTCCAAAGACCTGTCCCAAATGTCATACCGACATGAACGTGGGGGTCTTCAACACATTAGCATATCTCCCAGAGGTGTTCTTCATTAGCACTATCTTCAGCTGTGTGAGCGGGCAAGATGCCAAAACGACTGTCAGATACACGACGGAGGAGAAGTTCATCTATCCGGAATGGCTGGACATGTCTGCATTGAGAGACGATCCAGAACGGCCAGGCGATCAAACCGACTGCATCTACAAGCTTCAGTCGATCATCACTTGCACCACCCAGGATCATGATACGAGGACTCGTTACAAAACTTCGCTGCGCCTCAGCAGGGACGAATGGGTTCAGTATGGCTACGACGCTGGTTCTGGCCCAAGTTATGTAACATTCGAGAATATCAACGACCCAGGCAGGCGGGAAACCCCGGAAGAAGCACCATGCCTGCTCATGTATGTGCGGGACCACCACGTCGAATCTTCAAACATCCTAACAGACGTAGTCAAGCCCCAGCCACCCCTACCTCGGACCAATACAGAAATCCTCGACAAGTACGGTTCCCGCAGCTCTAACTTGCAGAGGTTCCTCGATGCTCTAGATCAACCTGGCGAGGACGGAAACGCTTCGGCCTTTGACTGCGCAAAATCGGAGCTAGGCGAAGGCCGCAAGACCAGTCACTGGATGTGGTTCATGTTTCCTCAAGTTCTCCAGGAGAGAAGGTCACGGTTAGGCGAATTCTACGCCATCCAAAGTCTCGGTGAGGCAATAGCCTACTGGAAACACCCACTTTTGAAGGGACGCTACATCGAACTCCTGCAAATCGTGCTGAAAAGCCCCCAAACTAACCTCGAAAAGCTGTTTGGCGGTAAGGTTGATGCTGACAAGTTTCAAGCATCCCTGACCCTCTTCGTGCTCACCTGCGATGATAAAGAGCGCGGCCTCTTCGAACAGGTGTTTAGGAAGTTTAGCCAAAAGCTTCACAAGCAGACAATGTGGAAACTGATTGAGTGGGTAAAAGATGAACGCGAGGCGATCGCATGGATTAGGGTCTATGCCCAGCTACCAGTTGATCAGAGCGGAGAAGATAATGGAAAGCAAGAGGCCAATATTCTTGATCGAGGGGGCTTGGCTACGCTGGTCACCTCCCCCGAGGCTCTTGCGTACGACGAGACCGGCGGCAAAGTCCAGAACACTGGCAATGAGAGCCGGCTTGGAAACAGCCCCATTGATGCCGCCAAGAACCTATATCTCGAGGTGTTGAGGCTTGCTCAGACGGACGTCGACGATGGTGATGAGGACGAGGAGGTCGTGGCTCTGTGGAATCAGAGGGGAGAGCTCTTCGGCAGACTGATTCTGGGCTTTGCTGTACCGAGAGGTGCGCCCGCGCCTGCTGAAACACCCCAATTTCGGGAAAGGGCTCGTCGCCTGGGCCGGAACCTGATGTTGCTTTCCAAGCCTGCTGAGGAGCCTGCCGCTGCGTCTGACGCCGGGAACGACTTTGGATCTGAAGATGGCGTCGTCACTGACGATAATGAAAACCCTGACGTTGGTCTCGCCAAGGACGACGATTATGAGCCTGACAACGACGACCTTTTTGACGATGTTCAGGAAACTGGGGCTTCCCGCACATCTGTCGGCGACTTCGGACTTGATGGTAGTTATGATGAGCTAGGCGAGGATGTTGAACTGGACGAAGACGACCCCCACGAGGCTGTAGCCATCCCCTCCGACCCGAATGACCCAAGGATTCAGGAATGCCAGAATTGGACTGTTGAGGAACTGAAATCAGAGTTCCAGAAGGAACAGCTCGACTGGCGAGGGCTGAGAAACGATACCAAGAAGCACCGGATGAAGTTTTTGAAGCACTTCGAGCTCGAGAGGGACTACAGTATCTACCATGAGAGTAGATTGCGGCAAGCCATCAAGGAGAGGGGCATAGTCTTGAGCCACGGCAGCGGCAAGGCTGACAAGGCCGAACTAGTCGATGCACTGACCGAGTACGACACGCAGAAATTGGGAGAGATGGAATTTGTCGAGGAAGGATCGGAGCAGACCAGCTCGGTGGAGTTCGAGTCGGAGGAGTACCAAAGCAGTGAAGTGCAAGAGACAGACACATCGTCAGCGAATGGGGCGACACCAAGACCAAAGAAGAGACCACGCGATGAGTACGAAGAGGAGGAGGACGAGATCGAGGACGACGACGAGGACGGGGACTACAGCGAAGGGGACTACGACGACGAGGATGGAGACACAACACCGCGCGGCTCGCCCAAAGGCTCTGTGCGGATACGCACCAGGTATTAAGGCTGGGTTGGGTTGGTCGTGAACAAGGTGGTCACGTGCCTCGCTTCCTGTCGCAATTCCCAATGCGTGACTCAGAGGAGCAACTCGTGCATATGTGGAGCGCGTCGATTTTTGGTGAGAGATGCATTACTGTGGCTGTGACAACTCTTGTATTATCGAGATAATCTTCTTCTCTTCCTTTCCTTTGTTCATTGGCAGCGGCGTGTCATCAGTCAATACGGGGACTGTGGTCAGTCAAAAATAGAGGCATAATGCTGTAATCACATGATTTGCGGTATGTTTCGAGGACATGGCTTGTGAGTAGGTTCACAATCGAATCATGAACTGCATATGCATGCGAGATCGAAAAGTTATAGCGCAGACCGTGTCTCCCTCACACTCGTCATTGCTCACCGACAGAACACTGTATCCGAGGCGAAACCCGAATGAAGTTGCCTCGGGGACTCCGACATGGCATGCTACTTAAGTGGAAAGCCAATTGACACACCAGTGCATGCTGAATTTCCAGGCGGGATGCGTTGAAACGGACACCATGCCCCTTTTCAGGCCGCAACGCCATAGCGGACTGCGCGCTTGCTGCTCGGCCGGGCGGCTGGCACTTTCATATTCATCCGGTCTTGTAGCGTCGGCACATTTGGAGAAGGGGCTGACGGTTGATCTGCTCGCTCGCTTGCTTCTCCACGTGGCGGCATCAATGCCATTGCAGGGGCACTTTCGACCTGATGATGCTAGTCGAGCATATATGCATGGGAGAGCTGTCGGCGATATGCTATTGATAAGCCTATTAGCGCCAACCATGCCTCCTCCTCTGCAGACAGGAGCAAGGAAATTGCCTTGATGGGACTGTACCTGCACGCCCTATTTCAAAGAATCGAGGCGACAAGTGTCGGCATGACTAGCAAGCGTGCGGTACGTACATTCATGCATTACGTTGGCTAAGACCAAGGGATGGACATAGTGAAACAACCGGGCGCTGAACCACCAGGAGTGCACCTCGATCTTCCCATGTGACACGGCGAACCTCTTGCCCGATCCACCAACTTTTCTCTCTGCTCCGCTTGCAATAGATTTATGCGCTGGCATTTTGTGATGGTGTAAGCGCCAAATCCACCAAGCTTAGTCCCGGTAGACCCAGCCTGGTGATGCCGCCCTACCGCCCTGTGTTGTCATATAATCCGCCATCATGCTAAGCTTTCACTCCATCACACCTGTTCGTCTCACTCAGGCCACCGAGAAGCGTCCACCACCAAAGCCGAAACCTCCCGTGGTCATGACAGACACTCAACTCGCTTCGCAGAGCGCTGTTCCGGCAGCTATCGATACCAATGGACACGCTCATGTGAAGGATCTCAAGACGGAGCGCGAGCCGGGGGCCGTGGTGCCACAAGGGCAGCGGGACTCGGGTATCGACCTGTCGCATGACGAAGCGACCTATGATGCGGCAACGCATGAGCGCCACCCTACAAGCACGTTGACTCCTCCGGAAGAGGCATCAGATGTGATAATGGATGCGCAGGAAGGACATCACGAGGTTTCCCAGCCAGTACTTCCTAGCCAGCAAGTGACAGCCGCAGCCGACGATGACACAGAAGCCGGTCCATCCCGAACTCAGGCGTCAGCCAACAATTCACCGCCTGGAGATGACACGGTCATCAGGCCAGTGCCCCGTCGCGGAGAGAGCACGGTCAACGCAGTGGGCTATCGTCGCGACTCGGCGACAGTGATCGCGTTCCTCGTGCCCCTGCCCAAGCCCACAATACAAGGGTCAACTCTAGACATACCCCCGAAGTACTTCCTCTACGTGCCACCTCCGCCGCACACGGTCAAGCCGAAAAAAGGAAAGGAACCGTACGCCAGGAGAGCTCACCGTGTCTGGCAACAGAACGTCCGCAAAGCCAGAGTCAACGCACACAATGGCAAGCGCGTCTCGCCAAGCGCTCTGCACAGCGCCCTAGTCCGGGGATGTCTCTGGGTGTCAGAGAAGCGAAAGGGGAGTGATGATGGCGCAGTCTTCCTTGGTCGCATCCAGCCGGAGACCGTGTCGCATTTGGTCATGATCCACCCATGGGCGCTCTCTGCCGACCAGACGCCTGAAGAGATCCTCAAAACATTTAGGGCGCAAATCACAGCGAACAAGGCGAGTTCGATTGTGAAGATTTTCACTAGGAAAATGGGGCCGGAGCCAAAAACTCTGCAGATCAGTCCAAACGCGATCATTGATGGGACCCGCGCACCGCGGGCAAGTGAGAGTTCAGAAGAAGAGGAGGCTGTGGTTGGTGTGACAGAGAATGAGCAGCCACAAGCGAGTCGAAGGGACAAGGTCAGAGCGTCGTTCGATTCCGCAAAGCTACGGAATTCTGTGGCTGCCATAAAGAGCCAGATCCATCAGCGAGGGCGCAAGAGGCACAGGGACGGCAGTCCAAGCGCAGCCAGCCCGGACACAGCCGAGAATGTTGAGTCCGAAGCTAATTTCACAGAAGGCGAACTCGAGCATTACTCTGAGGAAGAGGCCCCTGAGGGGGCAGGACTCGTCGATGCCGAGGGTGACCCTTTTACAGGCCACCAGCTAGGAGAGATCCCCGAGGAAGGCTTCCTTGAACACTTCGAGGAGGAGACATTCGAAGACCCCCCGGAGGTCGCACCGGGCACTCCTGATCAGATCGGCGGGGGAATGTTTGCTGGAAGCACCGACGGTGATAATGGCCCTGGACACGACTCGCAAGGTGCCGAGCATGCTAAGAAAGGCTCACGGTTCCAATTGACATTCTACCCCTCGCCGGCGATGGACATCATGTCACGATACGTCCAGGAGAGTTGTCACGTGGCAAACGGGCACGCCTTCCCCAGCCCGACAGCAGTGCCTACTGCGGCCGGAGTTCTGGCGAGCATAGGATGGGAACCTGAGAAAAGGGTTTTTGCTGACGCAGACGAGCAACTGGAAGATGAAAACGTGAGTTAAAACCCTCCCTCTAAGGCTGGGCACAAAATGGTGCAGTGACGTTCATCGCTGACAAATTGTAAACAGTGGCAAGCTCGCGAGACCGAAGAGGACCTTTCGGCTGTCACCGCAAAGGCAGCCAAGGCCTGGGAGAAGCAGTGCCGAAAATATGTGCGGCAGTCAAAAGGAGGGCGTCTGGGCGGGGAGCAGAAGCCCGGCAGGTTTGCCATACTTGTGGCCCGAGTCCGAACCCGGAAGCCTGGTAAGGGCAAGAAGAAAGAAGGCCAGTCAGAGGAACAACCGTCGGAGAAGAATGGAAAGGCCTCGGCTCTCAAGCAGCGCTTGGCTGCGATCAAGGACAAGCGCAACAAGAAGCAACAAAGCGAGGAGACCGACCCGACCGAAAAGCAGAGTAAGAAAGAGAAGGCACAGAAGGCTGCTGGGGTCATCTTGTTCCCAGTCATCGTCATCCTTGGCATACCAATACTGATCGGCAAGGGCATTGCGAGCGGCTTCAAAAAGGTCACAGACCGCAAGAAAAAGACGGATGGCGACGCCGAGGCGACAGAGCAACAGCAGCAGCAGCAGCCGAAGGCCAGTAGGCGCGTCGCTATGAAACACCGTCTGAGTGAGCGAAGCGGGAGCGTGAAACAGGGCCTGAGCACCCGAAGCGAAGCCATTAAGAAACGGCTGGCAGAGCGGAAAGCAAAGAAAGCCGACGCTAACGGCGCAACACCCGCCGCCGCATCTCCGGACGACCAGACAGATACCGCAGGTGAGGGCGTTGCCGGAGACAGGGCTACACAGACGCGCTTGACCAAGAAGCAGCGTCTCACGAGCCTCCTAGCTGCTGGCCCCCTGGCAGTCAACCACATGATCAAGAAGCGGCGAGGAGGAGGGGACGAGCAGACAACGACGACCCCAGGAGACGCCGCTCCCAAGGACAAGAAGGCCGGCAGGTTTGCAGGGGTGAAGACACTCCGCACGAAGGTCAACAAGCAAGCCAGATTTGCCAAGATCAAAGCTCGCCTTAGGACTCTTAAAGAGCGCAGGCAGAACAGAAAGAATGTGAAGAAGAGCGCCGCCGACGACAACAACAACACAGCTCTGGAGCCCGACGTAGACGACAGCAACAACACGAGCAATGTCAAGAGACACAGTGCCATAGCGGGCCTTGCCGCCGCCTGTGTGGCACTGCCAGCAGCAAAGATGAAGCAGGTGCGGGACAAGCGCCGCAAGGACAAGGCCGCCGACGGCGTGGAGGGCGCAGCAGCCGCGGCGCGGGAGGAGCATGTCGCGGCCAACAACTCGTCGGTGGCCGCCCCTGCTACTGCTACCACCGTTGCTGAGGAGCAGGGTTCTGCGTCGCCGGCGTCGAGGCCAAGCGGAGTTCGCCTGGTGCCCTCGGAACCCGAGATGCTCGAGCCTGCCGTAAACCAGTTCAGGCCGCCCGAGAATGGGCAGAGCGAGGTTCCCGTCCAGCAAGCCGCGCGAACGGAGCCCAACTCATTACCGGAGAGAAATGATTGCGGCGTTGACTCGGCTGCTGCTGCTGCTGCTGGGGGTGACGAGGACCACACAGCGAGTCCTGCGGCGGCTGTAAGATTCAAGTCAATCCGTGATGGTATCGGCAACGTCAAGGGAGGCATCGGGAGTGGGATCACGAACTTGAAGGCAAGAAGACGTGGTACTGGACAAAGCGAGGTCCCCGTCGCCGAGGAGGCACAGAGACCGCAAGCAGAGACTTTGGACAGCGCCGAGACCCACGTCGCGGCCAGTCCCTCGAATGTTGAGCCGATCCCACAGTCCACTCCTGCCCAACAAGAAACGGCTGCCTCCGGTGGACGGTTCAAGTCCATCAAAGACGGGATCGGCAGCGGCATCGAGGGCCTCAAAGCAAAGAGACAGCGCGAGAAGGAGGTACCGCCGCATGGGGGAGAGACAGCAGCAACAGCAGCAACCAATGACGAGGAGACGACCGCCGCCGGCGCCAACAAAAACACTGCGTCGACTGGCGCGAGGCTGAAGGCACTCAAGGATGGTATCGGTAGCCGGAGAGCGAAGACGGGCGAGGACGACTCGGAGGCGCCCGTCAAGACCGAGAAGAGCAAGCAGCACAAGCAACAAACAAACAAGGATTTGAATTCGGGGCTGGTGGATCGGATGAGATGGTTCCTGTACGCCGCTTGAGGAATGATGGGATGTGGGATAGAAACAATACCCTTGACATTAAATAAGTATGTAATCGTAGATATGCCTGTCTCTGCATAGTTGTATTATTCTCATCATCGAAATAGTAAATCCCGTCGATGATATTGGTGATCTCCTGCCTCCAGAGTGCGACCACAACGTTGCCGGTGGAGCGGTCTCAAATTCAATGCAGGTCATTGCTCATTGTCTCTAGTCCAGCGCCAACATCATGGCTTGGGTGGCCTCCTTGAGCTTGCGCTTGGCAGAGTCGACCTCCTTCGCCGAGGGCGGCATGCCAGTCAGGCTCCCAGGAAGTGGGCTGTTGCTGTTCCTTGCTTCCAACAGCTCCTTATATGCTCTTGCAGCGTCGTTGTATTGGTCGAGTGTACTAAGCGTCGATTTGTTGGCCTCGGTCTCCTCCGGGGCAAGAACCAGACTAGACACGACTGATGCTGCAGTCTGAGACGTGGGTACAATACTCGCGTTGGGTTGTGTTGAATGTTTCTCTCCGTGGTCTGAGAGCATGTCGGTGGTGGTTGCGGAACCTTTCGGCGTCGAACTGGCCTCGGCGGGTTGCGGTGACATGTAAGAAACAAGAGGACTCAGGCGCGGAGGAACCGAAGCCGGCATCCCATTCGAAGACCGTGACGGGTGGGCAGGCATGTTCGGGCCAGGCGTAGATTGCGGTATGAGGTCGACCATGCTTGAGGACAGGCGAGATGGAGTACTCGTCACACCGTGCTGGTCGCCTCCAGAGTCGTACATTGAAAGGTCCGGCTGGTCGTGCAAGGGCGGGTAGTCATGATACTCACCAGCCTCGTCACCACCACCGACACTGGACGGATCGTCGGTAGCGGCTGCTGCATAGCTGGGCGACTGCGCACCGCTGTGGACGTCGTGCGGCAACGGCAACGGTCCGTCGCTGCTGGGAATGTGGTCACCCTGGCGAGCTGACTCGATCAACCCAAACTTCAAGTCTGCGACACCGCCCGTGAAGGGTGATCCCGATTCGTGCTCATCTTCGGAACTTCCACTGTCGACCTCTTCCTCGGCGTCGTTGGCCCGAGCCTGCCCTGAAGAAGGGCCGTTGGCCCGGCGAGGCTTTTGCAGCTTTCTCCGCTCGGGATTTGTCGGTGCGTGCTCTCCCATGAGCTTCAACGCCAGCTCGTGCCTTGCCTGCCTGGCAGCTTGCTCTTTCATCTTCTCTTGGACCCAACCTTTGATATGCTGTACCTCCAGCTCTTTTGCGATATCTGTGAATGCGTCCGCCTGCTGCGCCTTTGCCTTTTTGTGGCACTGGTGTCGAAAGTTGCCAAGCCATCGCTTCTCGTCGCGGGCAACGCCCCAGGCGCTCTGCAGACGAAGCACCGTCGCGACGCCCTTCTTGAGCTCCATCCCGCGAGAGGTCAAGCTCTGGTAGATCTCCTCGGGTGACATCCCCTCTCTTGTCATGCGGATCAACTCGGCCTTCCTCATCGCCTGAACCTTGGACTTGGCACTGAGCCGCACAGTGTCGGCATCAGGAGGAGGTGTCTTGACCTTCCGCTGGGCCTGAGGATTGTCAGTGAGGTCTTGGGATTTTAAAGAGTGCAAATTGTTAAAGGGACGATCTTTACCCTCTTCCTCATCCCCCATCTGATGCGTACACGACTGACAGCACGGTCGCTCGTCTGGACACCCATGGCGTTCAGGGCAGCAGCGATGGCCTTGCAGTTCTCTCCTCGCTGGGTGCGAGCCTCGATTTCGGCCTTGAAGGGCTCCAGATTGGAGCCTGTGCCGATGCCCTTCTTGTGAGGGTAGAGCCATCCGTTCGGCGGCGGATTGTTAAAGCTGTTGCCACGGTTGTTGGGCTTGTAGGCGAGGTCTTCTCCCGCCGGTTGTGGGATCGCAGGGTTCGAAGTGGGATCGTGCTGCAGTTGAGAGACTTCGTTACCGGACCAGTCGTCTGCCAACTGTGGGCTGTAATTGTCATACTGTTCTGCCGCCATCTCGCTGCTTGGCCACCTTATCTCAGCGGGGTGAGAAGGCACGTTGTGGGATGAAGATGGGCCGGTGGTTGAAGGTGAGATATGACGCACCGCTTGTCGTCTGAGCTCCACGCGGCAGAAAGCCGGGCGGTGAGATGGATATCTCGCACTAACGTCGGCTACTCAACGTTTCCCGTCCCATTGTTAGTGTTGCAGCCGGTCTGTGAACCCCCTTCGGCAATCCTTCGACTTATCTCGAATCCCAGAACCACCAGCTGAGTTATTCAGAACACTGCCGTCCAAGGCTTTCCTCTCCATCTTTGAACGTGGGTTGTGGCAGACTACAGGACCCTCTTCCAACATTTCGAGCTCGAATTTGATTTACAGGCCAAATAACACCTGCCACTCCCAATTCAGCATTTAAGACTGCTCGATGTCTATTAAGGGAGTCTCCCCATGTGGTACTTTTGTATGTGAAGCCAATGCGGTCGATTGCTGAGACATCATGAGCAATGCGACCGTGCTCATACCAATCAGTATGCTTAGAGCTACATGGGGTCTCTCTTCGTCGCATACTTGATTCTGTAACACAGCCACATTTGGAAAAATTCAAAACCGTCATTGCAGAGCCCGTATGGCTTGGGTACTTTCGGTCAGGTTATCCGGCAGGTTGTTTTCATAAAGGACTATAATCCATAGGTCGTTGTAATTTGTTCTATAGGAGGCCATCCCATAGGAGATTATCCCATAGGAGGCTATCCCATTGGAGGTTATCCTATAAGAGGTTATTCTATGGGAGGTTATCTTATAAGAGGTTATCCCATAGGAGGTTATCCCACATAAGGTTATCCTGTAAGAGGTTATCCTATAAAAATATATCCTAGAGGAGGTTATCTAAGAGGAGGTTATTCTCTGAGAGGTTATCTTATAGGAGGTTATCTTATAAGAGGTTATCCTATAAGAGGCTGTCCTACAAAAGGTTATCCTACAAGACTCAAAGAGGTTATCCTATAGGAGGTTATCTTATGAGAGGTGATTCTATAGAAGGTTATCCTATGTACTATATGGAAGGTTGTTCTATAAGATGTTATTCTGCAAGGGGTTATTTTATATGAAGTTATGTAGTGAGGACTGTCTGGTTGCTCTATCATAGATTCTGTGGCCGCATAGCGGACATCCGAGTAAAGCTAATTCGCTTTATTCTTGCCGTAGGATGCCTGGCTGTACTAATTCAGTTGATAATCTGCATTCAACCTCAGATTGCCACGAAGAATATCTTCCAGGAATCCAGGGAACTGCCTAGGAGTCACGGCAGCAATCAGACTTGAATAGAGAAGTCTACCATCACTAGTACAATCACATTTGATGCCAGTGAGACCAGGCTTTACTCTAATATGTGATCAGGGAATCGGTGTAAAACCTCTGCACGATCCATGCCGCCTGGCGACTATGGTGACGAATTGATCAGCAGCTTGCGCAGTAGGCATTTGTGCATGTCTTGGGAGATACATAAGGAGGCAAGCTGAGGCTGTGCTTCTCAATCCTGTACATGCACTATCGCTTACATCGTATCAAGCTCTATGCAACCACTGATTCAACGTGATTAAAGACTGATTTGGAAATGCCGTTTACAATCCAATGGCATGGGCCCCCATATGTGAGCCCAAACAAGTGCACAGCACGCTTGTACTCTGAGAGTGAGCGAGGCTCCAGCCTGGTTTGAGGCGTTCTAATGAACTACGGTGAATCTCCTTGCTACTTGGCTGCTGTTCTGGTCCCGAACTCACCGTCTTACTTCAAATCAGTCCGCGTAGTGAAAGCTCAGTGCTCCGTCAACCTCTAGCCCAAAGCTTGTGCGTCTGTCACACCATCGAGGCCCGGCCCAAGACACGCAACAGAGGACGGAGAAGCGATTCTACCGAATCTGCATCACCGAAGCCGTGAGACCGTGAGACTCTGTTACTTTTGGGTTTACACCTCATCTTAGCTCCTATCACCGGAGCCATTGAACCAAACCTCCCCTAGGAAGAGGCCCCGAGATGGCTCATCATGGCTACGCCGGTCAGCCACACCAACAGATCGACGGAGAGCTTGACCGAGATGTGGTGCCGAGGTCTGTATGGCTTTGGCTTGTGACCACTTCTGAGAACGCGAACTTGGAGCGCTCGGCGCTCGGCGCTCGCGGCATTTTGCTGGAAACTTGATTTCAAATCGCCGCGAGCAAGTTCTTGAACATGAAGCCACCGTGAAAAGAACAAGGTGAGCGCGGAGGATGTGCGCGGGACTATCTTGCGCCGCTATACCGCAGCCTTATACAGCAGTAATATCCGGGTTACTTTTTTTTCTTCAAAAAGCCGTCAAACCTTGGAGCCTTGCTTGGAGCACAAGACGCAGCTAGCTGTTCCCCTGGGACTAGTGAAGTCGGCTTAGCTTGTCGTTGTAAGTTCAGTCTCGTCGAAACGCGGGAGCAACCCAGACTGACATGTCCTCGGGCAGAGCATTGTGCTGGTAAGATTACCTTCAGGCAAGCGATAGCGTGACAGCTTTGATTCTATAATCAAGACCAAGGGGCCTTGCGTAAGAAGACATTACGGAGAATTGTTTATGTGGAAGCGCCCGAACGGCGCTTCACCGTGAGGGTCCACAGGTGTAAGCAAGGGCAACCTTAGAACTTGAAGTACCCATTGCCCAGAAAGTCCACGAATGCTAATGAAACTAATCTCACGTCCCGATAAGCGAGAGGGTATTTCGACCTCCTGACCTCCGCTCCTTTCTAGATTGGTCATCATGTGGTTGGTCCCTTAGGAGTTGCGTGCGAGGCATAGCCACATGGTAATCTGTTTGTCAGGTCATAATGACATGACATAGAATAGAGTTCAAGCCGCCGAGCTCATTAGCGTTTTGATCTACGACAACCTTGGATCATCATCTACTCTAAAAGCAATAGGCTCCAGCCAACCAGAAATTTTGGATTCTAAGCGGCGGGGCTGAAAGTTTGAACGAGGGCAAATGCGTCCATCACCACCGCGGACTAGGTAACCTACGTCCAACTGTTCTGGCTCGGGAGGAGGCAAGTGCCCGGGAAAAGCCAATTCACCGGGTCGAGCGCCGCTGACCAAGCTACTCCGTTCTTGAACTACACGGTCGTGCAGTAAAATTGTATACTCCCGCCATCGTCCAATGTCCGGAGACGCTCATGGATCTACTCGGACAGGGCCCCTTGTTAACACACGACACTACCCCAAGTCCGTACAGTGCAGTTTCTCGTTCGAGGTGTTCGTCCGAGTCTCCACTGTGCGCAAGGTCCTTGGGCATGCGAGTTCCAACGTGGCTGAAGCCCACATTGCGATTCAGTTGGTCCAGCTGCGAGCAAGTGGTGGATCGCCCGCCTGGCGCGTCACATCGCCAGCAGCATCTTTGACCACATCGTGTAGTAGAAGAGGAGCAGGGCGGTTGGCTAAGATGGCGCTCACCTCAGCTCTGGACCATGCTCACAGACAGAGACGCCATCGCCACCTCTCTTGCAGAAGTGAACACCACCTTTGTCCGCCAAGAAGTCTAACAATAAACCAGCCGCAGCGCACCTTCCGACGGGGCTCACCGCAGTACGCGCGTTCCTCCTCATCACCACTGCCTCTCTGTATATTATTCTTCATGAGAAAAAGGGGGGGGAGGTCTAGGCGTACCAAGCAGAGCGCATGTCCGACGGCTTGGCGAGGCGCCTCAGCCGGGCCATAGGGCTCTCGTCCTCCTGACAGCGGGGATTGGTGCTACACCTGTTACCACGATCATGGGACGATCTAAATTTCGACATCGGACACCCACCCGCTTTCAGCTCCACATCCCGCGTCAGGCACCGCGCGCCCTTGGGGCAGGAAAAGCTCCTACACATTAATAAGGACCTAAAGCAGGGTTGGCCAGCACGCGTCCCGAGAACCCCGTTGCGAAATATGACTGATTTGTACACGATGGAAGCCAGCGGCTATACACCTTGGCGTGGAGGGAAAATTCAATGAGCATTGAGGGTCGAAACAAGGGGAACCCCTCTTCGCCACATGTGTGTGTGTGGGTGGGTGTGGCGCGGGAAAAGTCGCCGACGGTGAAAGAGGATCGTGCTGCAGATCGGACCCTACTCGCAGCAAGGGTTATGATACCGTGGTTCACTGTACACTACTGTGTTGTTGTGTGTAGGTATCACCGTATATGGCATGTGCAAGTGATTTGCCCTGCATGCAGACTGGGACCGACCACGGCAACCTTCAAGCAAGAGGGTCTGCAGGCTACTGTATGCCCGATGAGGGTGGCTGCATGCGAAAGTGGTGTGAGAATGAGTTGCTGCACGCTGTACCGAATGGCCCCGACTGCACCCCCAGGGAAAATCTTCGTCTTGGCCGTCGCTAGCATGTGCAAGCCGCGCATCTCAACGGCTGCACGATGTGATGAGAATGCTATTTTTACGACACTGCATGTTGGCTGGTTGAGAGCCAAGATATTCATTGTATGCATGCATGTAGACAAGCACGACAAGCACATTCTTGGGACCACTGGCAACAGTGTCGACCCACAAGAGCGAGAGTGAGCAAAGGTCTAGATGGTTTCCATCGGCGCATGGCAAAAGCCGATAACCACAGACGTCGAGCTATGCCTGCTGTGGCAAGTGTGGCCGGCGCCATGCTCTGTGCTGCCGTTCCGTCCCGGGGATCAGCGCGATCAACAATCCCCCCCGCCGGCCGTTGGATAGGTGCCGGCTTCCGGCATGGACCACGGCATTCCGGCAGGTGGCTCTAAAGAGGCCAGAGAGGTTCGCCAGCCTGCCAGCCTTCGGTGCAACCGCCTGTATCCGTATGCTGCTTGGAAGCTAGGCAAGGGCTGAAACCGCCAGCATACTACCAATGTCATCATTCCTGCGACGTCGGTCGGGATAGACTGTCAATATCCGGCATAGCTTTCTAAGTTGGGCCCCTTTGAAGCCCCCAGCGCAGAGGGCCGGCAGACCTGGACGGGACGGCTTGTGACGTTCAAGGGTTATCTCGTTCATCCCATGCCGCCCTTTGGCCCCAATCCGGCGTCCAGTGCGTGCTTGGCCTAGTACATATGAGGGTGCAGAGTGTTTTTCCGCAAGCCCAACCAGGGCCAGGGCACGGGCGGGGCCAGGATCGAGGCCAGGGTCAAGGGGTTGGGGGTGACAGCAGACAGGGCTGGAGAGGAGGTGGGACGGGAGACAGGAGGGGCAAAGAGGAGGGGGCCAGCGAGGGTGGTTGTTTCGAAACGGCCCACGGCGCGGGATATTAATGTCGATTTTGTTTATTGCAACATATTGCACTCTGCGGAGAGATTATCATGGGCGCGCGGGGCGGGCAACGAGATGCGGAATCGGGTTACTGTGTACAACGGCGGGCGCTGCCAGGCCCGAATCGCCTCCTATTTTCCGGTCCTCCTGGCGAACCTCGCCTCAAGTGTCGCTCGGCAGCAGGTAGATGAATGCGGCGCGCCATCAGGGCCATGCAGTGCCTTGCACACAGTCCTGTATCAAACTCTGTCTGGGAGGATCCAAAAAATACACCTCTGACCTGAGCGATGGTACGCCCCTGAGTTGGGTCAAGGGAACCTTCTCCTCTGGGCTGGCGGCCGATGCCTGCCCCCCTCGAGCCTCTCTTTTCCCCTTCAGGCCAGCCTGTCTGTTCAGTCTACCCGCTGTCCTTTTGTGTCTTTTTCTTTGCCGAACATGGCACCCCATGCACCACCCATGGTCAGCCCAGGGCCCAGGCGTGCGTGGCTTCAGCCAGCGTGGGGCTTTTGGTTGCGTCGGAAAAAGATGAGGGGCCAGCGCTGAGTGTTCAGACTTCACTGCAGTGCAGTGTTAGTGAGAACCAGAAAAAGGTGAGCAGCCGATTGGCACGGGCTTAGCTTCAGGACGCCCACGCCTAACATCGGATTCGGCCTGCACCTGCTGTTCTCGCTGCTGCTGCTGCTGCTGCTTCTGCTACACTACGTACACCTGCATCCATCAGTACCTAACAACGGCGACTAAAGCGAACCGGTCAGCCGCCGATGTGCACTGTTGCATTGGACCGATCACCCACGCCCGCCCACCCGCCTTTACACTACTTTAGGGGGTACGTACCCAACTGCCAAATGGGCTACCACACCGTCGAGGTCAAGGTTTCTGGGTGGGCTGATATCGCTTCCATGCAGGAACAGGTCGCACACCTTCCTGATGCTGTGCGCCGAGATCGATGGTTTGACAATACTGGACGACAGACAGCGCTGTCATATCTCGAGATGTTGGACCATCGGTTTTTTTCTCACCAGTGCTTGACCAGGCGATCTGACAGCAGTCACATCGCATTTCTCGGCGGCTGTAATCACTCCATAATTAGAGTCTGTAATATCACTCACACCCTTTTGACTCTCGCTGGACCAAGTGAACGTGCCAGCCTGCCTACGACTGCTACACCGACTTCAGCCCAACACAAATGGGCAATCGTCACTGGCAGCTGGCAGCCCACTTGGCAGTACAGTGCATCCATGCACTTGTCTGCGTTACCAAGCCTGTGTGGGCCGACCAAAGCCCGGAGGACAGTGCGCACTCTGGCCCTCTAGGGCCCTGGACCCCGTCCCCCAGGCGGAATGCTTACCCGAACGAGAAGACAGCCGTGGCCCACACAGTCAGGAATACTACGCCATGTCTGCCATTCTTCAGCAACAACGCACAAGCAACCAGGAGAACAAGCAGGCAAGGAAGCCATTCAGTCAGAACAGGCTCCAGATCTTGGCCCCCTCCCCCTCCAGGTCCCTCAGCCTCCGCCCGCGAGTCGTGACACCGTTGCAGTGGGAGCAGATCCTGGTAGCGAAATAAGCATAACCCTGGGCACAGACTGTACTGCTACCACAGTACCACGGTACGGATTACCACACTGGCTCGCGAGAGATCTTACCACGCTGTGTGCAGCAGATAGACTACTGTACACTGCCGCCCATGCAAGCAGCACGCGCCAAGTCCCGGGCCCATCAGGCTGGCCAGACCATGCCGAATAAGGCAGGGCAGGCAAAGCAGGCAGAGGTGAGCCACCGGTCACGGCCACGGTCACGGTCACGGTCAGGCTGCAAGCACCGCCTCCCCCTCGGTGGCCGGTGGATGAAGCTTCGTGATTCGTGGACGGGCGGAATGGCCGCCTCTGCTACTTCGTATGAGCCCACACTTTCACTACTACGTAGTACTCCATTTCCCCGGGACGGATTGTGCTGTGTATCCCTTCGAACGACCAAGAACCAACCGCGTGCAGACTGAAAGCATGCATGGGACCTTTCACTACGTGCACACTACGGGTCGGGATTATTGTGAAGACTGGAAAGGGGAAAGGGGCGGCCATGCCTCCTATCTGCCTTAGTGCAGTGTAGTCTTAAGCTGACTACGCAGTCATCGATATCGTATACACTGATTCCACACCACTCACCGTTCTCGAAGAAAACAAGTGTCGGGGACTTGTGTGTCGGGGACTTCGCAGATCATGGTCCTGCTCACCCCAACCGATCCAAAAGTTATCTTCCTAGTGCACTTCAAGGAAGCCAAGTGACGTCGCTGGCCCTCCTGGTCCCTTTTCTCCAGATCCACCAGGTGGGTTCAGACGTCTCCCGCCCATCTTGCAGCAGTTATCAGATTTGTTCCGCCCGGAGACACCGTGACGTAAGGAAACAAATGTGAGTCAGGACCTTTGTCTGGACGAGACGTTGAAGCCCACTCAAATCTCGTGGGCACGAGAGAGCTACATCATCCAGCTGTTGGGCAGTGATGGTGTGTCTCTTTCTCTGTCTCTTGTGTGTCCAGGTCCTGTGGGCGCGGGGTTGGTTGGCGACAAGATTCCCCGTCCAGAGGCGCATTGATGTGCAAGTCTAGGCGGGCAGCGATCACTAGACGGTGAGCGACAAAAAGGACGGCCACTGTCATCCGCTGCCTGATTGGTGAGGCTCGTTACCGCATAGCCGGAAATACTCTGTGTTTTCTACGTATGTCACACGTTGTGGAGTAGCATCTGCACGGAATCCAATGTGTATAGAAATGCCAAGTTCTCGCCACGGATACCGAGTACCGACCCCGAAAGCAGCGGCATGCTCTGCAAACTATGCAAACTTTCTTCGACATCATCTCCGGGCGCGTACACGGGGCATGACCATTTTCTCGTTGGAGAAGATGCAACGGTCAACACCAAGGTCAGACCATCATCCTTCGGAATATCATTAGCGGCACCAGCTAGAACATCAAAACCCAACCTGGGGCTGACCAGAAGAAGAAGGAAACATTGAACACACCTCGGCACTTAGGAGGGATCAACACCCAGCCGGATTGTACCCGCAGGCGCCACCAGGGCCCCCAGCGTCTCCTTGTCACAAGGAAAGTGTTACCCCTGATTGGCCTAATTTGAGGTCTTGGACATGCATGCAGCGTGGTCTCGGCTTCCTGCGAGCCGGGCAACGTGCAGGTACCCCCCCGTCCACTTTGTTTGCCGGCCTTTGGGGTCCACACGTTGGTTTTAGTGCGTGCCCTACGTGTAGAGTCGACCGCCTGCGAAATGTTGCGTGCGATTGTGAGCAATCCAGAAGTTTCTGATCGTCCTGCCACTCACTCACTCACTTTGCATGTCCACTCGTCAACCCTCCTGTGTGCTATTGCCCCCTCCATCTCCCACTTCCCCGTGCCACTTGAACCTGGGATCCCCCTCCACAGCGAATCAGCTTCTGCTTATTTGCCCATTTGACTCGTTTGAGTTCGTCCAACTGGACCGTGCCAAGGCAATAGACCTTGAAGACCAGCATGGCGAACTTCATTATCAGGTGGTTTCTATCGACCGTCTCCACCACACTATGGTCCTGGTTGGGATCACCATAGACAGTCCTCCCTTGTTCGTTTCTTTGCTCCAGGGGATGCCACAACAAGTAAGGCAAACAGAAGTCTAGCGTCGGAGATTGAGCATCGATTTGTACACCAAGAAGGGCAACATGACAAAGGTACAGCGCCCTCCCCATGTCACAACTCACCTGCCCATGGAGCACATCGCTCGCCTAGTTCGTGCGAATTCCAAATCTGTCAAGCCAACCTTAAAGTTCATGTCGTATTACGTGCGACCGCATTGTACCTTGTGTCCTTGTACCCTGTGTCCCACTGCCCCGAGTAATACACAGTACACTAGTTGTACGTCTCCGCGTGGGCCGCACGGGTTCGTCTGAACAATCCCACTAGCATATATATTTACCTGGAGCTGGATCCATCTTCCACAGATCCAGTGATCATCCATCCTTTCTTTTGCCAACAACCTCTCGAGTTGTGTTACGATCGTTTTCCTCTCTGCTATCAATCATGTCTGGTTCACCGTCTGTACCGGATATCCTCCGGGCTCTGCTCCTGGCCTCGCCCCTGGTCTCCGCGGCTTCGTGCCCGTTTGCTCAGCAACAACAGAAGAGGGACTCGTCATCTGAGTTCCTCAACCGCCGCCAGGACTCAGCCGCCACTCCTTTTGGCACCTGCGCCGAGAAGGCCAACGTCGCCGGCGGTGGCACCCGCAGCAGAGACTGGTTCCCCTGTCAACTACGACTCGATGTCCTCCGCCAGAATTCCGCCGAGGTCAACCCGTATGGCGGCGACTTCAACTACGCTGAGGCGTTCAACTCCCTGGACCGTGAGTCACATGTGCCCTGAGCAGAGAAAAAAAAAAGCAAACGCAAACGCTCCCAGAATCCCAACTAACACTTGCCCCTAGTCGATGCTGTCAAGGCCGACCTCAAGACCCTGCTGAGGGACTCCCAGGCTTTCTGGCCGGCCGACTTCGGCCACTATGGCGGTCTTTTCATCCGTATGGCATGGCACAGCGCGGGTACATACCGAACCTTCGACGGCCGTGGAGGATCCGGCATGGGCCAGCAGCGCTTCGCACCGCTCAACAGCTGGCCCGACAATGCCAGCCTGGACAAGGCCCGGCGGCTGGTGTGGCCCATCAAGCAGAAGTACGGCCGCAAGATCTCGTGGGGCGACCTGATCATCCTTGCCGGCAACGTTGCCCTCGAGGACATGGGCTTCCCGACCTTTGGCTACGGCGGTGGCCGTGTCGACACCTGGCAGGCGGACGAGGCCATCTACTGGGGCTCCGAGGAGACCTTCGTCCCCAAGGGCAACGAGGACCGCTACAACGGCAGCACCGACTTCGAGGCCCGCGCCCCGAACCTCGAGGTGCCCCTGGCGGCCACGCACATGGGTCTCATCTATGTGAACCCCGAGGGCCCAGACGCCAACTCTGACCCTGTCTCCTCGGCCCTCGACATCCGGACCACCTTCGAAAGAATGGGCATGAACGATGAGGAGACTGTTGCTCTGATTGCCGGCGGCCACGCTTTCGGTACGTCTTCTTCCGCCACAGCCTCCGCACGGCTGTCATCCTTTCCAGTATTGACTTGAATAAAACCACTGACATTTGGCACTCTTTGCAGGCAAGACGCACGGAGCCTTCGACGGCAGCGAGGTAGGAGGCGCACCCGAGACTGCTGACCTCGGCGAGCAGCAGCTCGGCTGGGCTGGCAGCTTCAAGGAGGGCACCGGCTCCTTCACCTCGGGCCTCGAGGTCACCTGGAGCAAGACGCCCACCAAGTGGTCCAACAACTTCCTCGAGTCTCTGTTCCACAACGAGTGGTCTCTCGTCGAGAGCCCCGGCGGTGCCCACCAGTGGGAGGCCCTCAACGCCACCGCCAACTACCCTCTTCCCTTCGACAACAGCAGCTTCCAGAAGCCGAGGATGTTGACCAGTGATCTGGCCCTCCGACACGACCCCATCTACGCCAACATCTCCCAGGTCTACCTTGCCAACTTCACCAAGCTCACTGACGACTTCTCCCGTGCCTGTAAGTTATCATGCGGCCATATACTGCCCTCACGAAGCCACGGCTAACGATGATATGATGTATCCAGGGTACAAGCTCACCCACCGTGACATGGGCCCCTTGTCCCGCTACCTCGGCAAGGAGGTCGCCACCGAGAAGCTCATCTGGCAGGACCCCCTCCCCGACTCGGACGGAACCACCATCGACGACGCCGACGTCACGGCCCTGAAGCAGCAGATCCTCGGCTCGGGCGTCAGCACCTCCGCCCTCATCTCCACGGCCTGGGCCTCGGCCAGCACCTTCCGCAACACCGACAAGCGAGGCGGCGCCAACGGGGCCCGCCTCCGCCTCGAGCCCCAGATCAGCTGGGCCGTCAACACCGGGGCCGGCACGAACCTGTCCGACGTCCTGGGCGCCCTCGAGGGCATCAAGTCCGCATACTCCAAGCCCGTGTCCCTGGCCGACCTGATCGTCCTGGGCGGCTCCGCGGCCGTCGAGAAGGCGGCCAAGGACGCCGGCTATGCCACCGCCTCCGTGCCCTTCACCCCTGGCCGAGTCGACGCCACGCAGGACCAGACCGACGTGGCCAACTTCGCCTACCTGGAGCCCAAGGCCGACGGCTTCCGCAACTTTGGACGGGGCAACGCACGTGCACGC
This sequence comes from Diaporthe citriasiana, assembly GCA_014872975.1. Lineage (NCBI taxonomy): Eukaryota > Fungi > Ascomycota > Sordariomycetes > Diaporthales > Diaporthaceae > Diaporthe > Diaporthe citriasiana. The sequence continues at coordinate 97,688 of JADAZS010000155.1, forward strand.
ACCGAGGAGCTCCTCGTCGACCGGGCGAACCTGCTGGGCCTGACGCCGCCGGAGCTCACGGTCCTGGTCGGTGGCCTCCGCGTGCTCAACACCAACGCCGACGGCTCTTCGCACGGCGTGTTGACTGCGAAGCCCGGCCAGCTGACCAACGACTACTTTGTCAACCTGCTCGACATCTCGACCAAGTGGGCCGACTCCGACAGCGGCGAGATCTGGAAGGGCACCGACCGGGCGACGGGCGCCGACAGGTGGACCGCCACGCGCGCCGACCTCGTCTTCGGCTCTCAGTCCGAGCTGCGTGCCATCGCGGAGGTGTACGCCATGGCCGACTCGGGCGAGAAGTTCGTCAATGACTTCGTGGCCGCCTGGAACAAGGTCATGAACGCCGACCGGTTTGATGTCAAGTGATTATGATCATAGATGCGATGCGCCTTTCTCCTTGATGATTATGCAAGCGGTTTAATAATAACCAAAAAAAAAACAGAAAAAAAGAGGACGAAAGAAAAAAGATGAAATTAAATCACTGCCCTAGAAGAAACCTGGGGCCTTCAAGAAGCGAACTCTATTCTTGTACATATTACGAGCATGATTGTATTTAGTTCGATATCTCGCAGAACGATGAAATTCCGCACCTACATAGTTGATATCACTCACTCACTGCCGTGCCATCTCCTCCAGCCGAGCCTTAGACGCGCGATCCCGCTCAATCTCCTTCCAGAGCCGCGTATCCCACGCCCTCACGTGGTCCCGGCCTCGCTCGGTCCTCCAGATCTGGTCCAGGGAGCCCGCGAACCGCTGCCTCAGCGCCGCCACCGACAGCTCCACAGTAAAGAGTCCACCCAGTACGAGGGCGAGCGTGGCCCACCAGGCGGCATCTCCACCGAACGACCGGGTGAAGCCGTCGACTACGGAATAGGGGCTGATGACCAGGGAGGTGAAGACGTAGCCCACTACGATGTGGAAGAGCCAGATCAGGGCGATCTCGGCGCAGAATATGAGCAGCACAAGTATGGTCTTGTACTGCATCTCTAGGATCCTAATCCACCATGCATTAGTATGTATTATCCAAAAACAGTACCAATGTGCAGTTCAGTACTTGTCGTGGGGACAGGACAGTGCCACTTACAGAATCTTTACATTCGTCCAGACCATACATGCGATAAAGACCAATGTGCCGATTGCATAAAGCCCGTTGTCATCAGGAGTGGTCGTGTACGCGCCACCATAGCCTAGCCACGTCAAGAACGAGATCGCCACCCCGGCCAAGACGGCATTCGCAATCCACGAGAGAAACACGCCCCAGTTCAGGCCCTGCGCTCGCTGGCCATAAGCGTACAGCTCGGGCACAGCCATCAGCGTGCGGGCCTTGAGGTCCTTCTCCCAGGCCCCGATGGTCATGGTGCAGGCGGTGGAAAAGGCAAAGCCGTAGACGGTGAGGGCCGTGGACTCGTACAAGCTCGTGCCGGTGAAGCCGGCTGCGATCTGGTACAGTGCCGCGGGGAACCAGAACATCGTCTCCTTCCAGAAGCTGCCGAGGATGAAGCGGGTGATGCGGTGGTAGTTCCAGCGCCCGTGGACGAGGAGCAGCCTCGACAGGAAGCGGAACTGCGCGATGCTGATGTCGGCCACGCGTGCCGCCTGCTGGCCTTCTCGCCCAGAAATTCCCACGCCAACGTTGGCCGCCGTGATCATGGCCAGGTCATTGGCCCCGTCGCCAATCGCCAGAGTCAGCGGCCGTCTATGGCTCGTGAAGCTGGTGCGCGCCCACCAGCAAGCCCGGCCCAGTGCCGTGGTGCCTGGCGGTGGCTCGGGCTCGTCACGCACTGCTCGCACCAGGAGCGCCTTCTGGGACGGCGAGGCACGGCAGCAGATCACCGATTCGACTTTGGGGATTAGCTGGGTGAAGAAGGTTTTGCGCACTTTGGCCATGTCGGGCTGCTCCAGGGCGGTGAGCGTCTGGCCGTCGATCACGATGGCGCTGTGCGGGGCTGCTTGGCGGTCTGGTGAGTTGAGAATGTCCGAGATCTGCCATTCCAGGTCGCCGTCTTCGACGTCTAGCTGGAAGAGTGCCGTCTCTGGCGTGCAGATGCGAGAGGAGTGTGCCTTAAAACCCATGGTTAGTATTGTCTCACTACTACCCGGTGTTGCACGTTGGCCCGCGGTTGAAGAGTCACGTCAATACTACTCACGATGTTGATTGCTGTCTCTCGTTTGTCGCCTGTCAACATCCAGATCTTGATGCGTGCCCTCCGTAGGCGGTCGATCGTCTCGGGCACTCCCTTTTGCAGCTTGTCCTCGACACCAGATGCTCCAATTAGGTCGAATCCATGCTCGATCTTCTCTCCGACTTCCTCCAATTTCCGCTGGCGGTCTGTCAAGCTGACCTGAGCGTCGTGGTACTCTCTCTTCCATGATCGATACTCTTCGTTGGAGAGATACCGATGTGCAAAAACAAGCGTGCGAAGACCTTCTCTTGCATACTCATCGATGTGGTCGAGGCATCGGTTCAGGGTCTGCTCTTCGTTCATGTGGCGCTCTGCATACGGACTGGCTCGTCCGGCGTAGGGGTTTGTATCCCAGAATCCTGGGGTCCCTGGGTTCCACGCATGTACCGAGACTGGGCTCGCTGGAGACTCCAGCGACCGCCTCGGGAAGGACAGATTCGTTGAGCCCCTCTGGTGTTTCCTGAGCGACTGTCTCCTGGCGTCCATTTGTGCTTTTCTCAGACGCGGCAGCACAATCGTATCAGCTCCTTTGCAAATAACCCAGATCCTACCGTCCGGGCGGCGAACCACAACAGACATCCTCTTTCTCTTACTGCTGAATTCAATCACGTCCAGTACCTCGTACGTCTCACGCCTCGCTCCTTGACCCGGAACAAGGGAGATTTCGAGAGTAAGCGACTGCGTTGTGCGCTCCACGACCAGGATCCCGAGTTCCTGTGCAGCTCTCACCAGGGCCAGCTCGTCCGGCGATGACGCCTGGAAATCAGTGATCTCACCGGTCTGGGGATCTTTCTCGGGCAGGCATGTGTGACAGACTCCCAGTGCGAGTATGTATTCGTAGGCTGCTTGGGAGAGAGCAGACCTCGGGTCGTGGCGGATCTGGGCCAGGAGGTCGTCAGTCGTCCTGCCTCTGCCCTCTGCTGGCACGGAAACTTTGCCCTCAGCGAATCCTCCATCTTCGTGCCACCAGCTTGTTCCGGCCACGCTTATTCTCCGGAACTTCATGATGTTGTCCGTGAGTGTCCCGGTTTTGTCGGAGAACACATAGCCAATCTGGCCGAGGTCATCCAGGATAATGTTCGTGTTGCAGCCTGCGGGCGTGTCTGATTCCTCGTGGTGCATCTCGGCGTCAGAAGCAACAAGTACAGCCAGGTTGAGCTTGACTGCTTCGATCGCCATGATGAGTGACATTGGAACGACGTTTGAGAACTGGATGATGAAGCCGATTATGACTTCTTGATCAGAGACGACCGAGAACATCAGATACCATGGTACGTTTGTGCCTTGCCAGTAGATCTTGAAGCCCATGTAGAGCAGGACTGAGGTGACGAGCATGTAGAGCGCAAGGAAGATGACGATAAGGTTGACAAACTTCTCAAGCGCGGGCCTCTTCGCTTCCGGGTTGCGATTCGCATTCATGCGGATCTTCGTGTCCTCACCAGTATTCAGCACCATCCCGATGATGAATCTCGTGTTTTTGATCTCGCACCCCCGATAGATGATGTTGTCCACGTTCAGAGGTATCGTCTCCCTTCCATCGACTGTAGCGGAGCCGTCGAAATTGTACAGATCCTGATTTGGATGTTCGATATTGAAGTGGACATCCGAGGCCGAGATATTCTGTACCGAGACCATATTTAATTTCTTCAACGCCGCTGGTACCATTTTGCTCTTCAGATTGGTCTCGCCGTCCAGGGCCCGGGTATCCACGAATGCGACATCCTCGTCGGCATATAGGAGAACGATGTCAGCTGAGACCTGTTCATCTCCCAAGAGCCTTACAACGTCCCCGACCTTCAGTTCGCCCCATTGTGTTGTTATCCATGATGTGCTTGCGCTCCTTGGATCCGATGATGGGCTTAAGGCTAGCTCTGAATCTGCGGCGGATACTCGCTTTCCATGCTGTTTCCCGGTTGTGCCATGCTCATTTCCCAAGATTGTGACCTTGCTCGCATTTTCAGCCTTATCCAGCGTATACCTCTTCCAGTCATCATAACCTTCTTTTGCGATGGTAAGGGCCACAAAAATCAACAATGGGATGATAGTCGTGAACCGTCCCGTCGTACTGAATCCTGGTATCATCTGAAGGATTGCGATAATCAAGAAGTACATATTGGCCAACCTAGAAAACTGGTAAATGAGTTGCCTTGGGACGAAATTCCAGACGGTATATCGAGAGGTCCTGATCCGGTTGGAAATGTACGGACGCCCCGTCCGCTCATCAGTAAGTGGTTCATCCCCGAGTCGCAATGGTATCCTGCGACCATCTGGAGCAGCTCGCGCGGTTCGTTTCAGGCGTAGAAACTCCAATATTCTTCCACCCATAGATGAGGCTTTTCCGGATCTGCGAGCCTGGCCCTCGTTCTCGTCCAAAAGTGTCTGTCGCGCGCTGGGGCGGGAGACGGAGCCCGCAAGCGCAGACAATTCGAGCCACTCGCTTGAGCCATCGCGGTCGGATTTCCTTTGATCGACCATTATTGAAAGTCTAACGCCGCTCGAGGACTTCTCTGTGTCCAAAATGAATCATGGACACACGAAAACACGTATTCCGACACCAGGCGACGGGTGAAAACCCGCGAAGAAAACAATGGCTGACGCGAAACATCAATCCGGGTCAAACGTTGCGGGATGGATACAAAAGCAATGGAGAAGCGTCATGGTCGGATTGGCAAAGTTGGACGGAGCTCTGGAAAATGAGGCGGGCGGCAGATGGTTTGATGAATTGGGGGCGCAAGCCGGCTGTGAAGGGGTGCTTTGAGTCTCTTGGCTGCTTGGCCCTGACTCCTGGCTCAGCCAGATCAGCCACTCCAGCCAGTCGTGAAGCGTGCCATGGAGGCATGACGCACTAAGCAAACCGGCTTGGCTGAATCCAATCCAAGATTGCTGCTCAGCCATCTATCAAGCTCCCACACTGCCGCTAGGCCACGTGTTAAGCTTGCTCAAGTGTCGGGTGGCCAAGAGATCTTTGATCCATCTGGGCTGTGCAGATTTGCATTCGTAACGCGGCTTTCTTGTCTTGGTTCCCTCGGTCTCGGGCGCTTGTGCAAGCCGCCACAACCAGCTAAGTATTAGCTGGCAGCTGATGTCTAGTACCCTCACTATCGAAATGTCTGTACTCACTTTCCACTAGTATGGGAACACTGCCACGTTCTACACAGTATAACATCAAAATATTGGTTTCAGTGTATTATTCATAAACATTATGTGCCACAGCCTTGAGTTGTATGTACTATGGGATGAGCACCATCGTCCCAACTACCATTAGGTGGAAACAGAATACCTGCTGTGACTCTGATTCTGCTTCTCATGACTCTATGTATTTGGTCACGTCTATCTACACCCGCTGGAGAGTGTGGTTTTACCCATTCGAACAGAATGACTAACTAAATCAGAAGGTGATTCAGACCTGAATGGCAATTAATTGTGTATTTGAGGAGCATGACACATACACCGCAATGCGGGAGCTTCGGGAGCTTCTCTTAATATAAATGGGTCCTTCATTCGAGCCATGCTTCTATGCACAAGTTCCTACAAAGCAGCTCCATCCGACACTCAATCTGACTCCAGCAGTTTACTGGCTATCTTGTGCCCTGGTTGTTTTCTTTGGATGCAGTCGATCTCTAGGATTGTGGGAGTGATCTGACTACATAAGGATTGCTTGTGCAATGCACAGAGAGACGGCTCGTGGTGAAATCGAACACAAAGCTTCGCTAGGCTCGGCTGTGTAAGATACTTTGAATAAATTTATAGCCGCTTTGCTTTTTGCATGTTCGTAGCCAAGAGTCTATGGCCATATAGCCTTGGAATAGGAATCCCCTCATCTTGTCCCATCTAGCAGGAGGTGCTTGTTACTTGTGTCTTGCCATGTGATGGGCACTTTTATGCAATGGCGCACCACATTGATCATTGGCATTCACTGGCATCTGTCCTTGTTGTCAAAATTTCGTCACCTCTCTATCAAGATCAGAAATGTGCACTTCTGTTCACTGGAATACCTCTATCTGCACATTGTTGAGGACTGTGTAGATCATGGGGTGACCATGGCGGCTCAGGAGGCATCTCCTTCTCAACTCGTCATTGGTAATCTATGGCCATAAAAGTTGCAGATTCTGTCTTTAGTATTGATCTATAGTGCCGCTCGGTAGAGTCTTATCTCGATGCCGGAAACATTATAGAGCGTGGGATACTTAGAGACTTACCTGCCTGGTCTCTGACCGACCGTTCAGTGAATATGAGCATTCCCATACCCAAGTGCTGTTCAAAGCATCTCCAATCATAAGAAAGGCACAATTGCGTGCACGGCCCCCTTTTGTAGGTGAATATTCGTCCCATCTGCCGCGGGCAGACAAGCGTTGGTGCAATCACCACCGCGACCTGGCAACACGATCAACAACATTTAAAGACAACAGCAGCTAATTGCGACAACCCGCGATTGGCAACCCGTCACACAACCCACAACGCACAACTCCAGAGCACCCGCAAAACAACAAAGATCCCCCTCCCCGCTTCTCTTCAGTCTTGTTCAAGCATTACACAAAAGCAACAATTATATACCATATCTTCCATCCTCAAAATGCAAGACACAGGGCGCATCCACCCAGGCGGCAAGCCAGCGCAATCCCAGCCTGCAATCCCTTCGTCAGGTAAAGTCAAATTTCGTCGACAGGTGCCTAAGAGCAGAGAGCAAAGCGAGCCCGAAAAGGATGTTGGCACCCAAGAGAAGATTGAGGCCTCAGAGCAGGAGAAACCTCAAGAAGAACTAGTCGACGGCTATCTATACAATTGGGCCTCCAACATTTGCCATCTCGAGGATACCAAGGTTCAGGTGGAGGATCTCTCCGAGACAGACATTGACGCTCAACTTGCACAAGACACACGAGACCTCCTTCGGGAAGCCCTCAATTGCAATGCCGAAACAAAGAGCGATTACTCCAGATCAGAGCAGCCCGAAGGACTCGTCAGAGAGGAGTTCACCTTACGTGGCCGTTGCGGCGCCTCGCGTGTTTTCCGCATAACCTACAACCACATTGATGTTCGCAATGTAAACAAGAATCAGTACTCGGGGTCAAAAATTGCGAAGCGGATCTCGGAGGCGGCAAAGGCAAATGCGGCCCCGCCACCGTCAGACGCCCAGGTGAAGCATGTTGCGCACCGGATAGTCGCACGGAACGGCGGCAAGCTCCCTGACGGACCAGAGAAGAAACTCGTACAGCAAGCCCAAGAGGAACTTTTTGTACACCGAAACGATGCTGCATTCAATTCGGAACTCGACCACGAGTTACAAGCCACAGAGAGACCGGCAGACCAGACGCCCGAGATACTCAGCCTAGTGGAGAAGGCATGGCCTAAGAAAAGGGTGAACAACCAGTTCTATCAGTTCATGCTGGATACAGAAGCAAGCAATGTGTGTGAGCGCATTGAGGGCTACGATGTTGTCATCTTGAAGGACAAGAACGGCGACTTGATATGTGGCGTGGTCACAAATGGTTTGCAGAAGCTCTTCGCCGAAGGAACAGTGGACAAGATGAGCACTGCGGTCGAAGCATTCACCTGGCGTTTCCCCTACAAAAAGCCTGACGAGATCCGGCATCCTACGAGCCAGGCAGTGCATCTAGCACAATTTCCGGACAAAGATGTACGATCGAAAGAATGCAAGCAACCGCATTTCGCTGTCTGTGGAGTTGAGCATTACGGAGCGCATCACGAGACCGGCATTTCGAGCGGTTTGAAAGGCCTCCACTTCCAAGAGTTCTCACCAAGAAGTGAACATTGTCCCGGTCCGTACAAAAGCAGCGCGTGGAAAGAGGAATTCCCGAAACTCAAGGGAGGCGTCTACGGCATCGCAACGAAGGTGTCACGCCTGTCCTTGAAGTCATGGGACCCCACGCTATACGAGGAATACAAGGAAGTCAATGAGTGGCTGCCTGACAAACTCAAGGCGAAGCTGGCGACGACAGGTGAGCAACGGGACTTCACCATTACGCCAGGCTGAACTTTGAATAACACTAGACACAGGGGACAATGTGTACGGGTATATGGCCCATCTTGTGGATCCCTTGACTGAAGGCCACACCGACTCGACCGACTGGACCGGAGGGATGGCGGCGCTGACTTGCTTCGGCAAATTTGAAGGCAAGTCCTCAGTGTTTCTCGCACACTCTGTTAGATATCTGACAGATGTACTAACAAGAGCTACAGGCGGCGACCTAGTATTGCCGGAACTTGGGGTCCGCATCCCTTTTCCGAGCGGATCGAATTGCCACTTGCGAGGAAGGGAACTCTACCATCTGATCACTGGCTACACGGGAATCAGACACTCCATAGTCCTGACGAACAAGAACTCGGTGCGAAAAACTCTCACCGAGTTCCAGGATCTCTTCAAACAGGAAATGGTAAATGCTGCCGAGCTGCAGTCGAAAGACCGGAAAGACTGGTCTGATGACGAGGCTAAGCTCCATGAGGCGTCTATGAAGGGCAGGAGTGCTGTACTGGGGCTTATTTGGAGATCAGAGGAGGCAAGGCGCGAGGCAGAGAAGAAAAAGCGCAAGGCAGAGAAGGAAAAGTGCAAGGCCAACGACGAGCAAGGAGACAACCAGGAGCACGTTCCCGAGAAGAAGCCGAAGACGGAGACGCCGACGTCCCAATAATTCCAATTGCAACCAATTGCAAGTGTACAACATATAAATCAATGAATATGACCCTAGGAATTGTGTGGAACTTCTAATAGTGTAGGTGACAGATTGATATTCGCGATCGTTGATGATGTATACTTAGTTATGGTACTCAATTAGGAGAGGCCCTGCTTGTGCTTGGGCCTCGTGTAATAAACCAAGAATAGGAGAGTTTTCGTCATCCGTTGCTGACAATCAGAACATGGTGAGGATATGCCTCGGCCGGGTCCCGGGCGAGGAAGTGAGCTTGCAGCAATGTGCACATGCCTATGTACCTGAAACCCTTCACTTTGCACATTGCCCCCACCACATGAATGCTTGTCAAGTTGTCAAACTGTTCAAAGCGTTTGAGATCCGCTCTAACTATGTTGAAGAACAAGACACAAATCGCGAGGGTATTATCACACTTGATTGCACCTGGTATCTTTGAACTACATACAAACATTCCTCAACACACTCAAACCCACTTCCTCATGGTTGTCAGCCAAGATCACTGGAGGCACGGGTGCTCAAGGTCCCAGACTTACCCAGGCTTCTGCCACTTGTGAGCCTCACTGCTCAATATGATGATGGGCATCGGCCGTACCATTGGTGTTATCATTGTGCTCGTGGCTCACACCATTCGTCCGGGCAGAATGGAAAGGGCCGAGCAGCCATTCGCCAATCTCCTTGAGACAGGCCTCGCTCTTGTGTTCGGCATCAGCCCGGAAATCAGGCTCACGGACGACTCCACCAATGCGTTGATCAAAATTGTGGACTGGAAATAATTACTGTCAGAAGAGGCCTCAAGAATGCGGGGAGACAGCACCACTTACTCGTGTCTGGGACAAGCAACCACTTGTAGCTGGAACCATCGTTGTAGGTCTGCTCAAAGTGGAAGCGCTCGTCATCAAAGAGCATCTGCCCATGGTCGGACTGGCCCTCGCGCCCAACAGTATGCTCCATGGCGGGCACCTCGCGGCCGGCCAGCTTGCTGATGGTGCGCCAGGCCTCGTGTGCGTACATGTCCAGCTCGCAGCCGATGATCATTACCCGGCGGGGGAGCATGTCGTGCTCGGCGAAGAAAGGGCTGAGGAGCGGGTTGCGGAGGTCGGTCCCGTGCGGGATGTACGACCAGTCGATCATGGGCGACATGGAGAGCATGTAGTCTGTCTCGCGGGCACGGAAGCCACCCACTCCGGCCTTGTATCGCCGCAGTCGGCTCTTTTGGTGGTGCGTCACGGTGAAGTCGCATGGCGGGTAGAAGGCGAAGACTGAGCTGACGATGGGTCGGATCGCAGGCAGTTGGGTGACGGTCACTTCACAGTCGTCCCCATTAGTAAGGAGATGCAGTTGGCATTGGTTGATCGAACGAAGTCACTTACGTGCCAGATTTCCGCCCGCATCCCAGCCACCAACGGCGATTCGGGAGCGGTCGATGTGGGGAGCAATCTCGGAATCGGCGAGAACGGCGAGAATCAGTGCCTCAACATCCTAGACATAGAATCAGCTTTTAGTATTCGTGAGCGCTCCTCAAGCTTGCTGGCGGGCGTAATTAGTTTGCAGAGGTGGTCGGTACGCACGTGAATGGACATGGGAAAGGTCGTCTTCGGCGCCTTGTTGTAGTTCAGTGCAACGACTGTTGCCGAGTACCGACTGGCAAATTTGGCATTCCATGCATCGTTGTCTTGCGGAGTTCCCATGATAAACCCGCCACCGTGAATAGTGAAGCACAGGGGCATCTGTCGAGGCTTCTCCTTGTCATACGGCTTAGGGAAGAAAACCCTTGTAGCATATATCAGCTGGTGACTCAACGTCGAGAGAATAAGGGAACGGATTACTCACCTGACAGGAAGCTTTGGGCGGCATTGGTAGGTTTTCAGCAGGTTTGGCTGATGCAGCGGCGAGCGGATAGAGTCTTGCATATCACGAATCAAGCTGGCCGGCTTCAGAAATCCCTGAGCTGCACCCAGGGAGATGGAATAGCCCCAGCGGGTGTACCACGGCAAGAATTGAGCTTCTCTCTTCTCACCGGGTTTGTCCTCGTGGGTGGGCGGCTGGTAGACCACGGCGCTCTGCGGGCGTGGCTGCTGGCTTAGCGCACTGGTCTCGCGACGTTGAGAGGCATGATGGATAAGCTCTTGGCTGTTGTTCGAATGTTGGATCAATGCGCCCGCGGTAGAGTTGTCATGTGACTGGGGCAGAGTCTCAGTCGTCTGTGTCTGAGTTGCGGTAGCCATTGCGAATGGATTGGTTGATCACCGGATTAGGACGAGAACGAAGGAGGTGTGTGTTCCTTCAAAAAGCTTCGTTTGCAGCACTCTCTGCTGGTGACTGACATGTGGAGGAACTCGCGGGCTTTATCATCATCCTCAGCGAAGCTCATCTGAGGAGTGCACCTCGTGGATCTCGATCTTTCTGTATGACGCATAAAGGTCGGTGAACCACACGTGAGCAGCGCATGACAATTTGCTTGACAGAGCATATGGACGTTACCGGTCCCAAATGCGCGGCACACAGAATCGCATTGACGTCTTCCTAGTGACGTTGAGCCGTGCTATATTTCATGCGCCTCGCCAGTCAGGAAGTCCGGATTTGGATTGGAGCTCAGCTCTTGAATCAATCGAGGTCAGGACCAAGGTTGATCCTCCCAGGTGTTCCCATATTTCTTCCCGAGGCTGTGGTTCCGACGTGCCCGCGATGTGTGGAGCATAACCGGAACGTGCCTGAACGAGGCTCTGGAAAGTCAATTTAGACACCGCTATTATGCGACTTTATTCCAGGAAGGACGATGCTACTTGTGCAAATCTCATTGGCTCTTGCACTCCGGGCCAACATGGGAGTCCAGGGCATTGACAACAGACCAGCGTTTTGGATCAGCACTTGGCTGTGGCCCTAGTCCCTTTGTACCTGCAGTCAGTTTCTATACTGAACGGACGATCCGGAAAAGAGGTCCTGATGCTGAATCACATGGGAAATTCTTTTTTTTTATTTGTGTTTTCCATGTCTGTCAGTCCCCGCTAATGGGCTTCCACGCCTCTCAGCTACATGTGGCACTTACCTAGGTAGACTTCACTTGCGATACGAGGGCTCTCTCCCTGATAAAATCCCCTTACCTCATCTCGAAGTGAAAGAAATGACGGACCCAGTTCTCAGGGTTAGGCCATCCCATTCAGGAGATGTAACACATTCTCATCCAAATATGAGCAGGGCTACAGCCATGGCAGCCTGTGCATGGTCTAGAAACCAATGACGTTTGGTTCCTTGGAAGAATCTAGGTGCTCCATGGCAGCAAGGAGCTCCACACAATGCATTCCAGGTCCCCCATATCACAAAATCTGGTCTTGAAGATTCACCCTCTTTTCAGCTTCCAGATCTGCTCCTTACCCAAAATTGCTGCGATGTTGAGATTCTTGGAATTCAGGTTGTGGTAATGTTTGCTTGGTAAGCCTTGCTAATCACCTGGTTTGAGACAGAGCAATTCACTATGTGCGCTCTGATATCATCAAAACAGGCACCCAATCAATAGAAATATTCACTATCACTATGATCAACTGAAATTTGCGAGCCTTTGAGAATTTCCTGCTCGTTGCTATTGTTTGAAGTGTGACAGGAGTGGCCAATACCAGTCTGTGCTTCAAAGATGGACAAGGAGTCAAAATTGACAGTCAATCTGACCAAATGTCATTTACAATGTGCCTTCAGCAAGGCAACCTACCTGTGAGTCTCTCCCTTGCCATAAGTCGTGATGGCATCAGACGAGAACAGTGACAAAAGCCTGGCGCTGAATTATCAACCAAGTTCGAATCACACTCTGCTCCTCCTACCTACTTAATCAAACCAAGCTGCCCAAATGTTGTTACCAGAGATATCACACGTAGAACTGCCAACAAAGGGAATCAGACCCAAAGCCGAACGAGCCATCAAGTAATCAGCAGCCATGAACAGCGAAATAACTAAAACGCCTGAAACAGATCTCATTTTCTGGCCAAAATGGCAAATCAAGTTTGACAACGGTACTGTCTACCCTGCCAGGTTCAGTGGAGTCCACCTCGGAACAGTTGCAGAGAAGCAGGTATCAAAGAACAGCAACAAGCCTAAGCTCAGCCAAAGGCACTTCTTCCCTCCGCTTGACATGCTGTTCATCGACGACTATGTTTTTAAGTATTACGAGCGCCCCAACGCTGAGATCAGATTCGACAGAGACGCCAGACTGCCCAAGACACTGGAAGTAGTCGAGAAGGTCGCGATCAATGCCAGCTCGCTGTCCTATTCGAAAGAGAAAGACGATATATGGTTCAAGAAACTACGGTTCATCCTGCAAAACTTCCCAAGAGTCCGAGACATCACCGTCCTAACCACCGTCGTGGTCGATATGGCGAGCCCTGTCTCCATGCCGAAGCCGATCTACTTCCTGGACATTGGAAACACGTCCATAAATGACCGTATGCGTCATGGGATTCTGACCGGAGACGAGTTGAGAATGCTCCCCCACAACCCCGAGACCCTGCGGCCTAGCGACTTTGCTCTACAGGAATGGGACGAGCTTCACAGAGAGTGGCCCATGTTCGGCAAGCGAAAAGTAGATGGCAACGCCCCCGAACTCTACATGGGAACTATGGTCTTTTTTGGAAAGGAGTGGACCAACCTCGACGGCTTTGAAACCCCGGGGCGTCTATGCAACTTAGGGCGTCGAAGTGCAGATCCTATGGGGGCTATCATCAGAAGGGAAATCGATAAGGTGACTCAAATGGCCGAGGCAGACACCGGAGCGCGAGGCAGGAAGGATCTCAAGAAGAAGCCCTCCAAGTTCTGCCTGAAGCACAAGGGGTCGAGTTTGGCACTCATGAAGAAAGCCTCAACATTCTCATTGAGAAAACAGGCTTCGACGGGTAATCTTAAGAGTCAGGGGACATGGGGTTAGATAGCAGAAAGATTTGCTTCACCATTCAAGATCTCAGAAGGGATATTTATTTATTGGGATTAGGATCATAGCAGATTTACCATGTAATGGAAAAGTCTTGAGCAAATTCTTCCCAGGCATGCACAATCTTCTCCTTAAGTATCCCGAACAGTGGTTCGAATAGGATGCGCCTCAGTGTTGAACACCCAAGATTGCCCATTTGCTCCCGACTTATTGGTAAACCCTACAGCAATATCAGGTCGATGTGCCAAGTACTGGTACTTCAGAGTCTCAGCCAAAAAGAAGCTTGGCTGTAGGTTCTCATAACGACTCAGCAGGTCTGTGGCGTTGACAGGTTCAGGGATATTGTCAGGTGGTAACGTAGCATTGTTGACATCCAGGATAGGTGAGTACCCTGACCCGATCCGCAGGTATGTCTGTATGGAGACAAAGTAGTCCCATACGTAACCCAGCCAGAGCCGGTCGTCTGTCGCCAGGTACGCATAATACCAGCTCTCGACAGCCTCTGCCCCGATGGCTGACGTCTGACCTGTGATGAAAAACCCAGTACGGTCATAGAAATCGGACTGATCCTCTGGGACCGGGCGCACCTGGCCGGAGGAATTGTCGATTCCGGAGTCCAGCCACGCCCAATCGTTGGGACCCAAACTCGTGGCGGTCTTGTAAATTTGCCGGCATCCTTCGGCCAGCTCCAGGCCATATTCAACGTAACGAGGCTCTTCCAATGCAACACCCCCAAGAATGCTGGTCCGTGTTAATCACTTGCTATGGATCCCGATATGATACGCTCTGGAACATTGCAAAACATGATGGAGGGTGAGCTGTAATGGAAGAAGAAAGGTGCTTACAAGTTTCCGCCTGAAAAGCAGGTCAAGTGCTGGCTTTGTGGTATGAGATATCTCGAGCCGTTCCTTCCTGTAATGTTGTATTCAGTCAACCAGGTTACCTCCGGGGCTGTCGTTGGATTCGAGGTCAGATAGGTGATGGTGGATTCAGCGGCCTTGACCCATCTGCTCCATGTTAGCACTCTTGCATCCAAGGCCTGAACCTCCCAACCACAAAGAAAGACGCTCACTCTTCCTTATATGACTCGAATCGATCAGGTGCATAAGAGTACATCTTGATCAAATACTCGTAGTAACTGTCCAAGGCTCCTATCCAGCCCCCAAAACTGCTGGTAAAGGTTCCATTGAGGACATTGACGGAGATGCCAATGAGTCCCGGAAAAGGCTCGCCCACGCCGGGGTTTCGCGGCCGAAGGAGGAAAGATTCTGCTTTCCTGGCGAGATCCTCATACTCGGGCGACCCTGTCAGGTCTGAGAGCCTCGTCCATTCCAAAATCAAAGTCCCCGCCTCTGCCGGGTTGGTCAAGTCACTGTCCCCAGTCACTTCATATGACTGGTTGTTGAGATGCAAATTCCTCCGAGGCAGGCCTGTCGGTGTGTTGAATGCATATTTGAAGGTATCTGCGAGAGACTGGGCCTGTTCAAGAAGCCTGCTGGACTGCAAATACAATCAGAAATCTGCACTGTCTTCGATGTGCATTTCGGGCCGCTGTCCCCCGGACACCCTCAGCTTACATTCTTGTCCAGGTGAGCGAATGGACCATTGAGCAAGTCATAAGCGGATAGCAGGCCACCAAGATATCTAATCTGCACTCCGTGTCAGCTGTCAGATGCTACAAACGCGAATATGCGCCCCGGACGGACAAAGGTGGAGAGGTGGGGTTGGTAAACACTGACGTTGACCTCGAAGAGCCTGCAAGCATTGTTGGTGGGTGTCCGGGTGAAGTCGATGGTGTCTATGAAGTCCAAAGACCGGTCTACAATGTCGTCAAGCTCCATAATGATGGCCGTGCCAAGGGCATCGACCACGCTCAGCCCCCAACCGCAACCATAAACTCGATTGCTATCGCCTGTGCTACTGACAGGGCGCAGCTCGTCATCGGGGAATGCATATTTGAAATACCCGTCCATGGCGAACTGGAAGGCATCTCGGATCTCTCCTGCACGCTTTCTGTCGAGATCCTGCGTGCTTGTATTAAGGTTATTTGGCTCGTCGACTCGGCCAAGAACGATGGCTAATGTTGCGGGCGAGGTCACCAGCCAAAGTGACAACGCGGCCTGGAAGAGATTGAACGAGCGCATTTTCAGGCTGTGTGTTTTGATAGCTCAGTAAGAACGAGGAATGACGAAGAACTCCAGTCCCATCTCCTCTTCCGAGAGAGCAGTCGTACTGACCGGACTTAAGTACAGGCAGCCGACGTATTAGAGTTGTCAATGGTTGGACAACATGTGCTCAATTTCCTTACACTTTCGGGACGCAGCGGCACCCGTGCTGCAGCCACCATGCCTGCTGTGTTAACATGCATGCAACCTTCTCGTATTAATCTACCGTGCATGGAAGGAAGAAACACAAAATCGGACGCTACTGCAATAATGGAATAGCCACGTCAGGAGAACCGCTGTCCCAGAGACGACATATCTCGCTCTGTGAGTGTTACATAATCATCGTGGTGTTTGCTCGTCAGTGATGGGCCTCAAACGAACATCATCAACATCCGGTGCCCGTCTAATCCCGTCTAATCCCTCTACAGTAGGGCGCTTACAATTAAACCAACCCCGCTCACTAAGCGCCACAAGTGTTTCCGGCTGCCTAATCTAGTGAAGCGATAAGTAGGACGCCCAGACTGTTTCATTCTCTCGTCACGGAAATCCATCAGTTCCTTGAAAAGAACCCCCAATTCACATCCCACAACACAAACATGGCAGACGCTGATGGCGCGACCAGGACGCTGACGGCCAGCTGCTACTGCAAGGCAGTGCAGTACAGCGTAGAAATCCCACGAGCCAGGCTTCCTCTGGGCGTCCATCTCTGCCACTGCAGCATCTGCCGCTATACTCATGGGACATTGTGCATATTCCACGCCGAACTGCCTTCCGGAATCATCCCCAAGTTCACCACACCTTCATCAAGATCAAAGTTGACGGGCTACAAGCACTCTCACGCCCAAGCCGAGCGCTTCTTCTGCACCACCTGCGGGAGCCACGTCGGAGATGAAGACCTTGAAATAGCCGAGGGCGAGACACAGAAGGAATGGAGAGTCTCCACGAGTCTGTTCTCGGAACAGGGGGAGGACTTGTTCCAGATCAAGACCCATTGCTTCACGGATGGCTCCACGGGTGGTTCAGGACTGTTCCAGTTCCTGCCCAAGATGGGCGACCGTGGGATGAAGACCTTCAACCCGGGGCCGGACAGCGGTTGGTGGTCAGCAGGCGTGAAGGATGAAATACCGAAACGAGAATTCGACGGTGAAGGGAACGAGGTCCTACGGGCTGGCTGCCATTGCGGCGGTGTGTCTTTCACGATTCCCAGACCGACCTTGCCTGCCGTCAAGAACGACCCGTTCATATCACGATACGTCTCTCCAACCGAGGAAGAGAAGTGGAAGGCTTTCCTGGACGTGTGTGACGACTGCCGCCGCATCGCAGGCGTACACGTTGTGGCCTGGGTCCCCGTGCCGCGAGCGCTGATCCAGCCGCCCATGCCGCTTGGTCTGGCCCCATACGGCACGATGAAGACATATGCATCGTCAGAGGGGGCGTTACGGGGTTTCTGTGGCGATTGTGGGGCTCTCGTGATTTCGTCGTGGGATGTTAGGACGCCAACCCCGGAGCAGCAGATTGTCAGCATGGCTATCGGTCTCTTGCGAGCACCCGAGGGAGTCCTCGCTGAGAAATGGGTGACGTGGAGAGGCTGTCTTGCCAACTTCAAGAGCGGCCATCGGTTCGACCCTATTTTTGCGGACAGTTTGCTCGACGGTCTTGAGAAATGGTCAACCCAGCAGTATGGAGAGGCCTTGATCTACTCAGTTGATTAATTGGCTTTACTTTCGGATGCGTTCCGTTGCGTGCAGTGAACTACCTGGATGATGAATTCTGACCGAACAGAGAGTAGATGGTGAACTCAATCATTGTATTTCACACAATCATCTTTTCTCAAACGCCAATATCACTTCTATCGTAGCCGTATAGTATTGTCAGGGTGGTAGATGTGCTGAAAAGGACCACCTACATTATTTCCGCAACACAGCCACATTGTATAACAGTGTGAAAAAGTCATTATGGAGCCCCTGTTGCTGCCTTTTCTTTTGTCAGGTTATCCCATAGGAGGTTATCATGTGGGAGGTTATCCCATAGAAGGTTATCATGTGGGAGGTTATCCTATAGGAGGTTATCCTATAGAAGGTTATCCTATAGGAGGTTATTCTATAAGAGGTTATCTTATAAGAGGTTATCCTATAAGAGGTTATCCTATAAGAGGTTATTCTATAGGAGGTTATCCTATAGGAGGTTATCTTATAATAGGTTATCCTATAAGAGGTTATTTTATAGGAGGTTATCCTATGGGAGGTTATCTTATAATAGGTTATCTAATAGGATACTATTTTATAGGAAGTTATTTTATAGGAGGGTCTCCTAAGGGAGAGTACTCTATTAGAAGCTATTTATGGGAAATCTATCCCATAGGATGTTTGATATTTAGCACTACCTAGTTGGTCTACCATACCTAGGTAGATGCTATGGCTGCGTAGCGGGTACCCGAGCAAAGCTCGTGTCAGCTAATAGCCCATGATCACCTGCGGCTCCATCTCAGCGGTGCTCGCTCGGGATGTAGCATCTGCAGAAGGAGGACCGGCGCAGAGTCCGTCTCGATAAGGTGTAGCACCCTCTTCCTTGAAGCTTCGGGTGTCTCTCCCGCCATCGGAACCGGTTCAACCCGATGCTCCAGGAAAAACGTGGCTAGGTAGTGTTGCTACAAACTCGACTTGTGAGAACTTCCTTCCTGGGCAGTCC
The DNA here is from genome assembly GCA_014872975.1 of Diaporthe citriasiana. Taxonomy (NCBI): domain Eukaryota; kingdom Fungi; phylum Ascomycota; class Sordariomycetes; order Diaporthales; family Diaporthaceae; genus Diaporthe; species Diaporthe citriasiana. Next base: position 116,343 of record JADAZS010000155.1, read on the forward strand.
CTAGCGCCTCCGGACCAGGTAACGTACGAGCCCCGCCGAGGTGTAATGAGCTCCTCGTCCCCTGGGACTGATCTATCCGCACTGTTTTTCTGCTCCTCGATCCAACGAGACGGGCGCCACTGAAGTGAGTCGCTGCCCCACCATTTCGGATCCGTCTGGAGTGCCGCATAGCTGGGAAGAACCATCGTCATAGGTGGAACAACAATCGTCCTGCCTCCTCCACCCAATTTCAAGGTTTGTGCGCTGGAACCGGTGAACTTGGAAGTCGGAACGGGCGTGTAAATGCGCAGTGTCTCCAGCATTACGGCCAGACAACGCTTCAACCTCGGGAAATCGATCTCGTACTCCGTTTCTTGCGTACGCCGCGCACCTGTCACGTAACGGATTTCCTCATGAATCCAGTCCTGCACTTCTGGGAATGCTGCCAGGAAGTAAAGAGCGAATGTAAAGGTGTGTGCCGTAGTATCATGCCCAGCGAAGTTGAAAGTGAACATGTTGCCATAAATCTCACTCTCCGTAAGGTGACCATTGCTACCATTTTGTTGGTCATCACCTTGTGATGCGCGAACAAGCAGCGTCAAGAAGTTTTGGTCTGCGGGTTGGGACTGTCCAGCATTCAAACCGCGCTTCTCTTCTTCATATGCTTCCGTCATGTGCTGTTGGAAAGAAGCACATGCTTTGTGTATAGTCCGGAGCTTCTTCGGAAGCCAAGTCTTGCCTAGAAACTTTGGCCCAAAGACGAAGATTAGAACACAATTTTCTAGGATCATTTTGAGAGAGTCCTTGTAGTTCATAGTCGGGTTGTCTGAAGCATTTGCGTCGTCCTTCCCCCGGCCTTGAAACTTGAAAGATTTTCCGAAGCCAGCTCGTGACATGACATGGAGAGCCAGCGTACGAGTATCGTCAGCGATCGTCTTCACTGACTTCTCAGAGGTCCAGTATTGCAGAACATCGGACGCCACGTTAATGCTCTCAGACCAGACGATACGATTGTTCTGGTCGTTGAAAGAGTTATTCACGAGCCTTCGGTGTCTGCGCCACTGCTCTCCTTGTGACTAAAGCAATCGGTCAGCATGTTGGAACAGCGGACTGTAAAGTCTACTGGTGATTCGAATATAGACTGACTGTGGCTATGTTTTCACCGAACACGTCGAGCATCGCTGTGGTCATACAGAGCCGGAGTCAGTTCAAGCACAGATCATACACTTCCGTTCCAAAGAGTGCTCACCGGTCGCCGTAGTTTCTCGTGGGAAATCCCTCCCTCTCTTCCAAATCTCTGTAACAATTTCAGGGTCCCCAATGTACAACCAGCTCCTCACTGGCGTCACATGCATCCAGACGTCGCCCATCTCGTGATGAGAACGATACCTGTCCCGAATCTCCCAGCCGCGGAAGTTGTACCTGGTGAAGCTATTGTTGCCCAGTCCGAATGGGAGACGCCTGACAAATGCAAGGACGGGACGGTCGAGTAACATCCATATTGGATTGTTGTGGTCGATTGGGAGTACCCGGAGCGGTACGCCGACCTTCAAGGCCGCAAAATAATTTAGGGCCAGACAAAGGCCTGAGTGAAGGACTAGTCCAAAGACGAGGAGCAAGACGACCAGGGCTCCGGCTGAGAGGATATGCATGGTGGCTGGCGTATCAATTAGGTAACTGACGAGTGCCCGTTGTCAAATATGGGCAGAGCAAATGCAGCACAAACTTGATCAGTGGAAGCTGCGCTGGAGTGATGCTTTGTGGCAATAGGGAGAACAGGACAGTGTAGCACTGGAACCAGCGTCCAATGCCGTGAAACGGACCAACAGTCAGTGAGGGCAACCAACCACACGAAAGGCTAGCAACTGGCTCCGGGAAGCCCACCAACAGGCCCGCCGCTATTGATGTGGATTATGCTGTGCAAATTTGAGTCGTCTACCGTGTGAGGAAAGATGTGTTAATACTGTGCACTTCGCCAATCCATTCCATTTGATAATGGCCGCACCATCCGAAGTGACCCTTTTAGCTGCCTTGATGCAAGCAGGGTTACTCTGGCCTAACCCCATCTGCGTGGCGGCTCTACAAACTTAGCAATCAGGCGTCCACAAGTTGCATTGTTGAATTACAAGCATGGTGTTGAACTTGCAGGTGAAATCTGGTGCCCCCGACGAGTTCACACATGGCAGGCCTTTCAGTCAGTATGGCCATACGGTGAGATCCATAGCTGTTGTGTGTGGAACAATTCAATATAAAAACGGAGATTTGCAGGGCTCAAATCGGAGGGTACAGGGGTACATATCGCCCCTAGTACAAATAAAAAAGCACACTAACCAAATTTATATAGTACACTATTTTTTTTACTATACTAGCTATTATAACTATATATCCTTATCATATATCACCTTTACTTTATATTAAAGCTATTACTATATATATTTTATACCTAATTAGCTAAAGAAATAATATTTCTAGTCTTATTTTAAGCCCTTAAAACCTTAATCTTACCCTTAATTTTACCCTTATACCTCTAATATTACTATAATATTAAAAAAAATAAGATATAACTAGATAGAGATAGTCTTTAATAGTAAATTAATTAATTTAATTAAATATTTAATTAATTTAAATTATAAAAGATAAAGGGTTATTAAGTTAAGTTAAAGGGTTAAAACTATTAGTATAATATATAAGTTAGG
>JADAZS010000156.1:0-118535 GCA_014872975.1 Diaporthe citriasiana
TAATATACCTTTATACTAACTATATATTATATTTATTTTTAAAGATAAGAGCCTAAAAGGGGGGATAATCTATTAGGGGTATTAGTTATATAATTAGTAATTTATATTATCTTAGTAAAAAACCCTAAAATTAAACTTATAACGGTAATATTATATCTCTGCTATAAAGAACCTATACTAGCTATAAAAGAATAGTTACCTAGGAGGAAGAAATAAAAAAGAGGAGGGGTAATAATTAGTAGTTCCTATTCTAAATATACTGCTCCTTACTAGTACTTACACCCTGCCTACACTGTGTGTACTTATCTACTCTATTTGTGACCCTTAACCCTGACATGCCGGCTATTGCTAACAAGACATGAGGTTGTTTGCACAATCAACCGCAACAGAAGTCTGCAGAAGTGTCTCCGCATCTCCGTCATCTGTGAGCTCCTAGTCGACGTTTTAAATGGGAAAGATAACGTCTATAAACATATTCGGGGAGGTCCGCTGATTAAAGCTAAGCTGGATCTTTTTTATCTCAGTCCCCTATTTCCCCAGAGTTTTATAGAACAACACGCCTTTCCAACTTTCCCTTTCCCTTTCCTTTTAGGCTGTCGTATTGTCAACATCAGTTCAAAACTACTACTAGGACCATATTGCTTTCTTCAAGTAACGAGCCCACCCTATATCGATGCATGTAGTTATGCAGTGTCAATTGTGCCATGATTAGCGAGGTCCTTGTGATAACTAGCACAGGCTCCGGGTCTCTTCCATGATGGTCGCTGGATAGGGGATGGACAGTGAGATTTCGCTTGGATTTGAATAAGAGAAAAGTTCTAGGGTGATGTCGAGAGGACCAACATCAACGACTTTTGTGTGAGTGGTTTCGTGGACGTCGAGCATCATGTCTGCGCTTGGGTGGCGAACTCGCGGGCTGTTCCCGGGGGATAACTAAAACATCGTTAGTGCGACGTCATCTATCGTAACGCGTCTAAAGCCTATTCACCTCATCATTGCCTAGGGCGCCTTGACCTTGCTGCGTAGTATTTGAGCAAGTGCTGGAAGTCCTTAGCTTTGTCAGTTAAACTTCCTTCGCCTGGATGTAGACTTGTACCTGGACGATCCAAGGCCAGCCAGAACTGTCAGTCTGCTAGTGCTCGAACGGCTGAAAGCGGTGAAAGATTTGGTTTCTTCGGAAGCCCTCCAAGGCACAGTGTGGAAGAGTTCAACGTTATGTGGTAGGAGTAGTTCGTTTCCGGTTACGGCCGAACGAGTGAAGTGGCATCTTTGCTTAAGTTGATTCACTTCAAGGACCGAAATTAGTTGCTGAGAGGGAACATTTGGAGATGACGAGGACCTATGATCTGTCAGATTTTGCTTCTATATTTGAAGGGGCGCGCCTGAAATTTTGAAGGGTGGGTGAGCTGCAGGTCTGACTTACCCCCTCCCGCCGGGTGCGTTTGTGGCGTGCTGGTGGCTACCATTCGGCAGCCTATGCGCCGTTTTCATATATTTCGGCATCTTGACTCATCTATTATTGAGCAAAGGGCCCGAAAGTCTTCAAATACAACTCAGTAGACCATGTTATCCTCTTGTCTTTGTCAACATAGGTCAAGAAAGACCAGGAGCCTGAAAAGGTCGGGTCGCGGTTGACAGATGCCAGGAGGAGGCATCCGCGGCCTTTAACAACAGACAGTAACGTCCGAGCTCTCAGTAAAAACCAAGACCTGTGGATTGTTGGGCCGGGGCGGTAGACCGCAGTGGCGCTTCGCAGGCGAATTCGCCTTCCTGAGCCAGTCACAACAGCATTTCGCGTTAGTGCCAGAATTGCGCCTTGTTCATCCGTCAGGCAACTCGGGCTAAACACTCGTGTCCCTTTCTCAAAACTTTCTTTTCGGAATGTGACCACTAGAGTACATGGCTACACCGGTCCCCTTGGCCCAACCTTGTTACGCACGTGGCAGCACCGTAGAAGCTGCGTCACATCTACTTATATCATTAGCTCCTGGTTGTGATCACCAAAGATGAGATTGGCGCAGGCAATCTTTCATTGGGTTCTAGTGGCCGCGATGTCGGCAATCTTCACCGACCACACCGGCGCAGCCCACCGCCTTGGCCCAAGTGGCCGTTCCTCAGGCAGACGGGGTCTCGCCCAAGTTTTGCACCAGTAACTTTGGAAACAAATGACTACGAGAGTACTTTTTTGAGGTCTGTCACACCGTCCAGCTTGGCGCAATCCGTTCAGACACGTGGAGTGCAGGAGCGAGCCAAACGTGTGCTTGAAACTTTCTCCCGCTTGCTATCGAAGCTGGGATTTCCATTGCGAACCGACTTCGCCACACAGGGGGAACCCTACGGAGTCCGTGGAAAAAATTGCAAGACAGGCTGTGCGGGCAGAAAATCTCCTGGAGTAACAAACCGGGCAACGATCCAGGACAAGCTTGCAGTGGGAGCTGGGGGTGTGAGTGGGTAACCAAACGCATACATGACCAGCGAGACTCAAGTGTTCAACCTGGAGAGGTAATTTGAATCTGTGTGTCATCGGTACTGAGTAGGATAATCAGGGATCTGCAAATGATTCTGGCGGTTAGGATGCGAGAGACCAGAGGTGGAACGTCATCATTGGTGAATTTCCCAGCCAGGCGATTCGGAGGTGTTGAGATCTGCTTGGTTTTCTTTTAACCATGCTACAAGCTTTTACGACAAGGCTCAAATAGATACTTGATAAGGTTAGAAGACGATCTTCTCTCCGCTCGGATGTCAGAGACCAGACGGCTCGCAGTGTACAGTGTAGAACCAAACCAGGTACGTGGTCCGGCGTATGAGGCAGAACAGTACACTAAGGAGCAAGTATGTCAGCTGTCACAAATTTGGCTGAAATTCATTTGTAAGCCTACCATAAACTTGAACCGAGAATGAAGGGAGGGGTTTTCCGGGCAGGACACTGGTCTCGTTGTCTTCTCCGGCTACTGTTTCTAGAGTGAGCTTAAAGCTGACCAGAAGAGTTACTGCTCTGTCGACGTCAACACCTTCGGAATCAACATGGCATGGGAAGGCAGGCCAAACCATTAGTAACAGATACTGTCACACGCGCCCCCCCCCCCTCCCTTTCCCTCAAACCTACTTGGCTGGGAGGGAGTTGGTGTTGGGCATCAGCAGCCTGCTTATCAGCCATGGGCCGCTCCTTTGTCCTCCCTTGCCGCCAGCCTGATTTGGCGAGGGGATTTTGGTATGCTCACCGCTTTATTGAGCCGCAAGTTTCTGACTCACGGTCATCTCTCCCTTAATTGTTACTTTCGTCGCCTGCCCTGGCCACTCACTCCGACCATCTAGTTGTTCTCGGCCACATCCGCGAATAGAGCGCCAGCTCCCTGACAACCACCGACCTAAGATTTCATAAGAAGTAAAAACGTCATGCTTCCTTCTTTTCTTTCCACCGATACAACAATACAAGACTTTTGGAGCGCTAGATGGACGCCAGACGTTTAAGCAACTTGTGTCAAGCACCCCACTTACCGCCAGCCTGATGCTCAAAGCGAAGCCTGTCTGACCCGCAAAGGTACTCCCACAGTCAACAAGCACCTTAGTTGGCTGATGCACTGAGACCTGTGGCAGACGGCCCCAAAGAATCATCTGGCGGCGGGATGACAGCGGCCGCCGGGAGTGGAGCGCTATAAAAATACTTGTGTTGAAAGGTTGCTGACACAAAGGTTTCCGTTTAAAAATAGAGATGACGACAGTGATCGGATTTCAATGCAAACTCGTCTGGAGATCTCGAAGGTAGACCGACGGAACCTTCACGGATCGAACTTTGCAACCAAGTATCAAACGCTCGACCATGCAATCCAGGGCCATGCATTTTCTTCCGAAACGACATGCTGAGACATGGCCTCAGGGCACCGTGGGTTGAAAAAAGTCGTTCGACTGAGTTACGTCTGATGATTTTCATATCAACCAGGAAATAATTATGGAGTGGAAATCGAAAAGAAGAAAAAATGGAGGCAAGAGGGAGGACCCAAGTTCCAGAGGGGGGGGGACAATACCTCCCCTTTTAAAAAGAACAAGAAGATAGCGCAAGGATGAAAATCAGAACGCATGACTCGGCTCAAAGGACCTATCACTCGGGCGGTCGTTTTAACTCAGAGACCAAGTCCCCAGCTTGCTCGAGCAGCTGAACACCACATCGACCCATCCCCAGCCCACCGAGAGCCTAGCGCACCTGCAACGTGGACGCCACCCATGATCTTCGCGCTGACACCACGTTCATGCCCTCTTTGATCATCCTGGAGTTAACTTTGCCCTATGAGCGTCCTGACCCGCGCTCGAATGTAGGATTAGCCGTCCTGGCCGCTTGGGACAATTGGGAATTACTAGATCTAGTGATGATCAGGAGGCTCTACTGGTGAGAGGCTCCCTAACTCTCTTAGTTACAAGTCATCCAAGAACGAGGAGCAAACTGAACTGCTTGAAGAGACGGCGCAGCGCATAACAGGAAACCATGCAAGGGCAGCCGAGCTCTTTGCCGTTCTGGTCCCGTTCGCCTCGTTCAGTAGGACTCGTGCACAGAGTCCAAATCAAAGCTGGGGCACCGATAACACACCTGCACTGTCGAAGACCACCCTGTCGGTGCTATAGGAGTCACACGGGATTTGAAGTCGGATTTGCACAATAACATCCGGTCAGATGCCTCCGTATTTCGAATTTTACGACACGAGTATCAAGCCACGGGAAGCACACGTCATGTTCATGTCGATACATGCCTTATCATCCAACTCATACGCCATTAACAACTGTCCTGCACACTGCATCCTGCACCCCCTCTTCTGAGAGACAAAAGTGGCACGATCCAGACGTAGACATGTCTTCAAAATGGGGGAAACAAGACCTAAGATGTGATAGCAGTCAACGTGATCAACTCAATAGCCTAGGATGGCGTCAATAGCGCTGCAACTTCGGCTGTTGCACTACACCTTCCCGCGATTTCCAGTCCAAGATGGGATAACGCCTTCCAAAAACAGCACGGCTTGCATATAGTGGGCGGCTACGCTGAGATTGTGCCAGCAAAGGTTCGGGAAATAAAAATAATCCTTGTGGTTTATTCACAGCTGGACGACCCAGGGGTGCAAGCGATTTGCAATCAACACGCTGTTCCGAATGCACACAGTCTAGGCCTGTCGACCCGATTGACGAAAGCCACAGAATCAAACAGCCTAGATGAGGGGTTCATGCACAGAAGAAGCAAGATGTCTGCAAGCAAACCAGATAAACGAGTACACCTGGGTGAGGTTATCGATGGCCGCTTTCAACCCAACGAGCGGGGTTTGCCGTTGATGCGGCTCAACAGCCCCGCACGAGCGTCGCTCAGTGCACGTCCTCCCGCGTCTAGCGCCCGAGTATTCTACAGTACTGTGGTATACAGCGGGCCTTTTTGGGGGGGGGGCGTTCAACCGCTGCGGCTGCAACGCGACAACATCCCTGCACTAAATTGACAACAGAGTACACGACTCGGAGCTCTGCCCGACTTCACCTCCAGCGATTGACGATTGTCACAGCCAAGATTTCTTTCTCTATCACTATGACTCCAATACAATACGCTGGCCGATATGTACTCTGAAATTAACTAACTGTCACTCAGCTCTCCGCGAATTTCTGCGGACATCGAAACTGTAACGTTTACCGACTAAAAAGTGCTTGCAACACCTTTCGTCCTCCTAGAGATCGAAGAGCACTACCGAGGCATCTTTAAAAATCAGACACTGACCAATAAATCTAGGTACCAAGTACATCGCAGGGATATTCCATCAATACTAAGCAAGAGCTTCAACAGGTCGACAAGAACCTTGAGCTGTAGAAATAAACTTCAACTAGACCTGAGTTTTGCTATCCGGATATATAAAACTTTAGGTCAAGGTGCTTCTGTAGTGATATATAATATATGTAGTGGTTCATTACAGGTACAACTTTAGCATCAGGGTATCTCGCACTTAGCATCAATATTATTATATAAGGTAGTGAAAACTTGAAATATCGCTATCCGCTCTTCATGTTTCATGACTTGCTAACCATCTGTAGCTTTTTAAACATAAGATGCTTTTGAAATTTGCAGTAGGCCCAAAATGCAATAGCAAGGTATCAAGGACGTTTTGCACTGGTGACGTATCTCGAGTCCATGGTACGCCCAGCTAAGAGTCCAGTCTTGACATTCTTGCCTGACGGACTTGTCTTCTAGTTGCAACTCTGGCTTTAGAGAAAACAGTCATCTCTCAGACGGTTTCGTTCTCATTGGCAGTATTAAATCTTTTGACTTTATACTGGCCCAGCCAATCTTGGATCGTCCAGAAATATCTTGAGGGCAGATACTAATTTTAGAAAAAGCATTATTTTGAGACTTGGTAATTAAAGTTCATTGGAAGGTCGAAGGAGAGTCAATACCATGTTCACCCTCTAAGCACCGGACCGAGAGGCCTCGGATTAATGCCCAGTCAAAGGTTGCCAATGTGTGATGAGCTTCTGCTGCCCAGAAACACTTTAGTGATCCATCATCTAAAAACCCATTTCTGAAGTCATTTCAATGTTGCAAAACTAGGGTTCCATTCCTGTCGTTTCTACCGCACATATATACCACATGTGTCTTTCTACCAATTCATATGGCATCATGTAATGTGATCACCAGCTTCAGGTTACTTTATCTTTTCCATATACATGTCTCGTTCACAGCCTAGTCATACCTTCTTCACGACCCTTTTTGGCAGACTCGTCCCATGGCTCCGCCGAACATTCGCCTTCGGGCATGTCGAGTCGATTGGGGAGTCACAAGAACATGACATGGTTCCCTCATTGAAATCCTGCTTCTCTTGGCGATGCATGTCAATCTGCCTGTCGAATATTAGAACAATGAGCGTTGCGGAAGTATTGTCTTGCCCTCATGTTATCAGATGGATTTTATGGTCGACTGGTGCTCCGACCGGTCTCGTTGCGCATTTCGTTGTGACTTTTCCGAGAAAACGAAAACAGCGTATTCTGACCAATTCGTGGTGGTTCTCCAGCCACACCATATTCACAGAAGTTGTAAGATTGTTTGCCTCGTCAGCCTTCTGAGTCCCTTAAAAAAACCCTTAGCTAGTCGCCTGGGCTATCTTCTTGGCTCAGGTGACAACTTGTACTAAAACTTGATCACGATGCCTTAGACTTGAGCTCAAATAAGCAGATCAAGTCACGGTCTTACTTCAGTATTACAGTCACCTGTCTCGCTACCTTGACATCTATTCTGGACACACAGCCCGGCACGACAAGGCCTCGCTTTTGACCTATAACTATATGATGTCTAGATATCCGCGCAAGCTCCCGGCCATGTTCCTATTCTTAGACTCGGTCCTTCGAAGAAGGATTTCCTTACCAATTGAGGATCATCGATGATCATGAGTTTCAAATGTGCATTGCTGACCCCTGCATGGACCTCCGTCAGTGAGTGAATCCTCCAGGCTTGTTTACTGTGCCTCTGAGCCGTGGCCAACATTCTCTTCGCCCCAGGATTGCAGTGTTGGGGTCTGTTGCCTCACACTCTGACCCTGCATCGGCCTCACACAAAATCAACTTTGAACCAAAGCCTATCCTAGGCATACCGCATGCATGGAATTTTGCCCAACAACTGCGCTGACTTTAACTCGAGACCAGCCACGACTGCCTGGATACTACCTTTCAGCCGCAAATGTGGCCGCCCCTGATTAGTGTAGCTCCAGCAAGACATCAGAATCCCTATTGAGAAACAAAAAGGTCAATTGGTCTGTTAATCTTGGACCATTGAATGAGCAGATGCTGTGCAAAAGGGGCGTGCGTCACGGTTGCCTACAACCTAGGTAGCTATTCCTTCTCTCCCGAATTTGAAGATGCATCTGTTGTAGCAAGTCCGAGTCCGAATCGCAGATGGCTGAAACAAGAAGACAAGTCCTGCGCAGCGGGAATCGAAAACCTTTGGCGATTTTGCACACCGCCACTGTGTCCTTTTTGGTCGGTGAGCTCCACGGGTAAGCATTATTGGAAGCCCTCGTCAAAACCCGTCGTGAATGCGACAATGCTGATTTCCAACCGACATACCCAATGAGAGTCTGCCAGGATTTCTCCAACCCAAATGTGTGCTACGTCAGATGAATTCCAGTATCTCACCGTCGCAATGAATTGGAGGGATTTAGGAGCCGTCCAGCAGCGGCCGCAAGGGGCGTGGAGCTCTGTGTCTTCTTGCTCACCCCACATTGCCGCCTCACAGCACCTGGGCAGTGCTTGGTCATCACAAGCAGCCCCGCCCAAATCCATACCAAGAACTGTCTTGTACGCCATCAGTGCATTCTGCCATGATGTCGAGCGCGGTGGGAGTATTGATTGGCTGACCAGGCTTTCGATCAGCACTGTCATAGAAATATTAGCCCAGTATTCCATATTTCGGGATGGAAATCACCATCCCAAACCCCTTATCTGGACGCCTGGGGCGTTTCGGTGCCGGTGTAGGCATCGTCGCCAATGACCGCCGTATTCCAAAAATTGAGCCGCGGACGGCACAGAAATGCTGGTCTGATATCACAGAACGTGCGTCGCCGAGCTGACCGGTCAACAATATCATGATTTTGGGCAAGGGTCTGGCCCTTGCCCATGAAGCATCTGCGCGTTCCTTCAGATCCGGGTTGCGACTCCCACAGCCATTTTCTGGGTGCCTGTCGGGTGTTTACTGCATCAACCTCGTCTATCGTCCCACACCTTATCAAAAGCTGCCTTTCTGGGCCTCTTAGACTGCCTGAGCCCGGGCAAATAGGCAGTTTCTTTGGAGACGAAAAATAATACACACAACAGGCAGCCACGATCGGCGTCCCAGCCTGTAATCTGACTTCTCTGGCCTTTGGTTAGGCTGTCTCTTAGAATACTTGCTCCTTTTTGAGTATTTTGTTTTTGACCTGTCTTTTTCCAAGTTTCTCGTCCCGCTTTTACATTGTCACAAGAGCACAGCAGGATGCAACCATAGGCAAGGCAAAGTATGCCTCACGACACCCATTCACGATGGTGAGAACGCCCTGTTGGTTGTGCAATTCAAGTTGTCTAGCACGTTATTGACAAAGAAGTGTGTACAGATGATGACATTCAGGTCGTCGAGCTCTTATTTTTAGCGGTTTGTGTGGTTAGCGAAAGATGGTGTCGAAACTTGTGCTGCAACTCGGACCACGGAGGTGGAGGATTGCACACCACCGAAGCCCTGTTGGCAAACCATTGGCGCTGCACCACAGTCCTGCAGTGTGGGTATGCACCACCGACAGCCTGCAGCTTTTAGCCTCTGGCCTGCTTTCACGCATGGGGAACCGATACAATCACCCGCAATGCACGGTCAGCATCAGGTAAGATCGACGACCCGCTCGTGCAGCCACGAGGCTGAAAGCAATGGGGCAGAGCTTGAGATCTTCGATCAACATATTCGGTTGCCGTGTGCAGCCTGTAAGCCATTGTCGAAAGTGTTTCGGACATCGATATCTGATCTCCGATATCCTAAAAAAAAGAAGAAGCGGAGACGACCGAGTGACCAGGACTTTGGTGTGGTGCTTGTCTCACTATTACATGCTTATAGGCGAGGTCCTGTGCATGTGGTAAGCCACTTACCTTTGGAATATGTGATCAGCTGACAGTCGTATTCGTCCAAAAGGCAGAAAGAGCTGGGCTATGTTGCCGAGGCATTCCCGTCTTCAAGGTGTCTTGGAGCTTACATATACTAATTTTTGAGACCGGTCACAGAGCTGCAAAAGTGCTGGTTCCATGGGGGTTTAGGTACAGCGATCGCAGTTGAAGGAGACGACGTGATATGCGCTATTGGCGACTGCATCTATACAAGGGTGGTTGTCGCGTGGGTTCTGAGATGCAGTTGTGTAACTTGTACAAAGAATATTGGCTGTAACCTGACCAGCCCACGCGACCCCGCGTTGTCGTGATTCAAGCAATGCAGTGTGGTGTGCCGGCGGGTTATCGAATGAGAACCGGTTATTTACGGGTTTCTCGAACCATGCAACGAAGGTGAGGTAGTTGCCTTGTGTTATCCTAAAGAAGTCAATGGCATCTTGAGGCGCAAGGTCATTTGTGCCGTGGCCTTGGTTGTCCCGATGCAGCCTCAATTTTGGAAATGGAGTGGTGCCCTACTGTCATCGAGCATGTGCAGTCGTGCACGACGGACAAACGAGCTGCAGAGTCAGCAGGACCATGAGTGGCTGACATCAGGCAGAAGGGCAGTAAGTTGGCACTCTTTATAGAATCTCACCAAAATTATGACAGGATTATATTTAAAATTATATAAACGAGGGTCGTATTCACCGGAGTTCTATTCGTTGACGGAACCAATGTTATGGGTGTCACCCCCATGTCGTCCGTGAATATTAGGATTGGGTCGACTCAAAGCGTTAGTTGTGTGCTGTGCACGGCAGGATCTCTTTTTTCCTGTCAACAGACAAGTAGGCGTTCCTTGTAGTCCAATTGGAGCCGCCGAGATGAAGCCGAAGAACGTATGTAAAAATCGTGTGGTACCAGTCCATAACCCGGTGGAGGTTGACCGGCAGGCTGCCGCTGTCTGCCCCACGTGGGGAAAAGAAAACCAAGCTACTTGGTCCTTGCAATCCACCGGAATACCACAGCGTTGGGTCTGACAAGCCAAGACAGGCAGTCTAGGAACCGAGTCACGAGCCTGGGACGGTCTGTGTGGCAAAACAATGAGGCGCAAAGCAAGAGTAGCAAACGGGTTGCCCAAACACGTCTCACGGAGTTGCATGATCTACCGCTGACTCGGGCGAGCCTTGCATCCAATTCCATAACATCGTGCCAATAGAGTGACCAGACTGACGGGAGGTTCCAAGGAGAATACATTGTGACAAGCAGTCTTCAGAGTCCAAATTGGTTTTCCATGGGAGCGATGAATGGAGCACGGGTTTGCCCCTCGTCCAAGCAAACGAAGATGGTCCGACACTAAAACCAGGAGCGAAATCCTTGGGATCCAAGTCCTTGGGGACATCTTGTAGCCTTTACAGTAAACCTCCCCAGGCGTGAGCAAGCGTTGGGTCCAGAATTTGGTCCAAGGATAGATCCGGTTGGAAGTGGCATAACAACCTATGCTGCTGTTTTCAATTCCCCTGAAGTGAACACCAATGTCCCTTTCTACAGGTCAATAAGCCCCATCAGTATCTGCAAATACCATCAGCAACACAGACAGTGCCATAATGGAGCCAGGGAAACCTACCAACCATGACAGAAATAGCCAGCATACTTCTCTTAGCTCGTGCATGGGTCAACAGGGAGGCGACACCTATCCAAAAACGTATGAGCTCAAGACTCGGCCTTCTCCGTGATCATTGAGACATCGTCATCCACAGCTGGAGTGTCGCCATCGTCTTTCTCAGTTATCGAACTCTCGGTGCCTTGGTCGAACGTTGCTGTACTGCCGGAGGTTGATGAGCGGGACACGGAGCCTTCTTTTCCAGACAAAGTGGCATCCTCGCTTGCATCATACACCGGGTACTCCTTTTGGAACTCAGGGGTTACATTGAATTGCTTGCTTTGTTTGTCGTAGGTCAGCCACTTGCCCTTAAGAGCAAGGTGGTGGCCCAGCCAGAGAACTCGCTCCTTCCTCTGCTCGGTCATAGAAGCAAGTTCAAAGGTCTTCTCATCATCGTCGACGTTGTCACTGGTGTACCAGTCAGATGGAAATAGCTTGTCGGTCCAGAGGAGACCTCGAAGTGACCAATCCTCCGGCAGGGGCCTGTCGCTTGGTCGGGGAAATTCCTCAGACTCGATGCGCGTAAAGTTCTGGAAATTAATCGAAAGGGAGTTAAGCATTGCCGCCACCAATGTCCAGGGAAACACGTGTTGGATATACGCAATAGCAGCCTCATTGCCAGCGATGAACTTCATGAAAGACAGGCGGACGTTGAGATAAGGCAGAACATTGGGGTCGCCGTAGCGGCGAGAGATGATCGCATCACACTCCTCGGCGAACTCAGAAGCCTCTTTGAAGGCGTCGGAGGTTGTCGGTTTGTCTTCTGTTGTGTTTTCCATGAACGTATCTCTGTCCGACTCTGGCAGGATAGCCGTCATCAAAACGTTGGCATTGCCGTGTGCGTTTGCCTCGGTCTTGCCATACTCCAATTGGGCGTTGCAATTTGAGATCGCAATCAAGGCGCCAGGCTCCATCCAGCTCCTTGTTGTTCGCGCAATGTGGTTATCCAATTGTACAAGAAATTGACCCTTGGCCTTTTCGTATTCGAACCCGAGTTCACTGCGGTTTTTGGGAAGCGCTTTGTCCTTCTCGTCCGTGTTGCTTCTAATGAACAGAATGCCATGCGCCTTGACAAAGTTGAGGTCGATGGCTTGAAGCCGAGTCTGAGTTCCATTGATTATTGGATCGAACAGTGTGAGGATGCTGTCTCTTGCAGACTTGAAAGGTATGGCAACACACAGACTCTTGGTGTAATAAAAAAGCTGTTTGACGGCGTAAGGCCTCGCAAGAATTGCCAGGTGATGGTAAAGCCTGCCCGTAGTGGGCGCCTTGTCGCTGGCCTTGGAATACCAATATCTTGATACTTCTGTCCAAATCTCCCTGTCGCGTATGTCCTCGTCCTCGATGGCCATGCGGTAGCGACCAAGGTCGCCAAGACATTCGATCCACGTATCTTCAAAATTTGGGACTGTCTCATACAGCAACGCCATCATCGAGTACGCGAGGTAGATAAACGTCAGCATGTGCTCCAGGGAGGCAGGAAGCCGGTGGCGTAACAATTCAAGGAACGAATGTATGCCGTGGCGCCACATCCTCGCAGGCATAGCATATTTCGACGCGAGCCTCCTCAGAGCCGGGCTCGCGGATGGGTGCTGTGAGGCTAAAAAGAAATCGTGATGTTCATGCAAAAGAGTGCGGTGCAGCGCAATTAGTGCTTGCCACTGTTCGTTGTTGAGCTTGGGATTTGATTCATTCTGCGCGCTTTGCGAGCTATCAACCTCGATGCACTTGGACTCAACCCTACAGTTGTCGAGAGTCGGTCAGCAGGAGATCGCAAGTAACAAAACAGGCGCAGCTCGACAATGAGAGTCACACACATTACCAGGCCCGCATAAATTCCCTTCACTTCAGCGACTAATTGCTCCTGACTAATAGGACGAGTTTCGGGCTGTCCAATCATCGTGTTCACCGATGGATCTTCCTCCTCTACCGACTGATTACTGACTTTGTTATTGTCGCGCCGACGGGACCGGCCAGTGTGTTGTTGAGGAGCAGGCTGGGCTGGCGCCTGGTTACGGGTGGGAATTGGGTCACCCTCATTCCACAGTCGGCCTTTTGTTCGAGCTGCAGGCCGGGCAGGAAAGTCGGCCGTGGGCTCGTCTACTGTGTTGTGTGTGTTTTTGGAACGTCTATTTGGAGAGGGCGAACGGGTGCGGTCGCCGGCCTTCACAGAATTCGTCGGACTCTTCAACCGTTTTCTTGCTGGCGAAACATCTTCGAGGCCTGGGTCGCCACCCGGAGTAGGTTCAGAGGGGACTCGTAGAGCAGCATCGTCAGCTTTGTCGTTGCTAGACCCCTGCGGTGGCTGGTCGTTTGCGGAGTGCGAGGCAGCAGCCGAAGCCTCCCTCGTGTCTGTCGGGGCTGCCTGATCGCTGCAAAAGTCAGTTGGATACTGCAAGATTTGACCATGTCGCAACGCACTTTCTTGCTTGTCGACGCAAATGATTGATCCAGCCCTGGGCTAAGTTGGCCATTGTTCAATTGGTATGGGATTGGGGATGTGGAAGTGTGAGGTCCAAAAACGGACACGAAATAGATGTGGTGGGGGTGACCAACGGCGGGGCAGCATCACATCATAGAAAACGGATCTAAATCGGGCACATGACGTGGGCTTGCGAAGATGCAAACAACAGAGTACGTGAAGGTAGGACGTCAGTAAATTGAACCGTTAGAACTTGTTGCGAGACTTTGAAATCAACAAGAAGACCCAGGCATTTTGAGCCTTTATGCTATGGGAAGCGATGGCGCGCGCACGACGTTTGTACCCAGACCGGGATAAAGCTGCTCGGGTGCTTGCGATACCTAGGTACCTGTGGTAAGGCAACCACCACTACCCACTACTTGGTTCCACACGCCTGGGCAATGGCGAACCACGGTTCGCCCGATTCCGAGCCTCAACACTCAGGGTCCTTGAGCCTCCCATGTCCTCGACCTGCTCCCCCAAGTGCTGCCTAGCAACTCAGACCGATCCTTAGCCTTCAAAATCCTAGCCTGCAACACCACTCGTCTTGCTATCGGCCATCATCCACGATGGACTCAGTTGCCGGCGACGGCTCTGTCCAGTAGTAGATAGGCCATGACGATGAGCTGCTGCGGCGACACGTTGCAGCTTTCCCATGTGTCCTGTTTGATATCGTCAGTCGGATTTGCACGAGATGGGGGAGAATAGGTTGTCGCTTCTCCACTGGGTCGGGTTTTGGCGGGCTGGGATGTGGTGGCGGGTATTACTGTCTTTTATGGTCAGCAGCTGCGCCCGTGCGACATGCGCAGTGGCGGCTTCTCCATCACAAAATGTCCACACAAGTCCACGACAAACCATCGTCAGACGACCATGTAGCTTGCCGTCGCTGCCTCTGGCTCAAGAGCGGTCTTGTGACCGACCCTGCACCACATCGGCACCACCGGCACAGGTCCAGCTTTTCGCATCCAGGAGGCACTTGTTGTGCTTCGCTATTGCTGCATGCGAGTCTGGAGCCAAACCGCTTAACAGTAAAGGCCGGATGTTGTTGTCCGAGCAAGTCGCAAGCAACCTTCTGGAGAGTTATATTGAGCTGAGCAATCAGTACCGTGTGGCCCGGCCCGATGCCAAAATATAACGTCCTGGCTACACTCGAGCGACTTTCAGGTCTTTTCGTCCCTCTCCGGATCACAGCCGGCTCTTGCCCTTCAGCTCTCGTGGCTCCATACCTTTTAGCGGCCCCTGATAGGCTGCCACTGGACCGAGTTTTGACTTCGACCGCGAGTTGTCATCCGGCTTCGTGCCCCACTTTTGCCGAACTTCTCCAATTCCGCACCGAACATCTGTCGTCGATGCTTCTCTACTTCGACGGAAATACTGTCCCTACTTTTCATTCTCTTTCTTTCAGCTTCACGCTACGGCTCAGGACCGCTAATTCAAATCCCAGCTCGCACTCGACTGTTCATCCGATTCGTATCGCTGCCAATCGGGCTCGCCGTCTGCCATGTGGCAGTGCACGGCATCCACCACGACGTTACAGTGGCGGGTGGCGGAAAGAGTTATTGACATCGACTCACGCTTTCCATACGTCAATAAATTTGCAGATACTTGACACGGAGTCCTCCTCGTGCTCACAGGCCACCATCATCAACTCTTGCCACTCAAAGAGACTGAAAACATGACCTCGGGACCCCGCCGTCGTCGCACGCCACGGAGGCTTTGCCAACACACCCATCTTGGTATACGACCAACACCAATATGAACTGGGAAAGATCAGTCGACAATCTTTCCCACTCGAAGCGGTTGTCTTAGGATGCTGGTAGATAGCCAAATCGATTGGCTGGGCTACCGACGCGTCCTGCGCGCTGCGCACCGCGATGCGAGTTCTCAAACATCCTGGGTGCGGCTGCCTGGCCTAGAAAGCTTTTCTCCAGCTGTCTCGGGGAAGCCAGCTCCGACACGTACTCGCATACATATGGCTATCACGAACATCTCGCCACTCTCTGTGGCTGTTCTGCGAATCGGACCGACCTCTGCGTGAATTCCTTTCGTCACTCACCAGAGCCCGTGGCTCCCTCACCTACTACGAGCTAGTGGATGAGTCAAGGATGAGTCTCGGCTAGGAGGCAGAATTTTCAGGGCTTGGCTGTTCATGGGCTGTTCAAGCAAGACGCAAGGGGTTGTTCATGAAGATGGAACCCACGGAAACTGCTGGATATCTGACTGGTCGCAGCTGAAGACCCTTCGTCGCCTGTCAAGGCCTCATGGTGTACATCGGTGAGCAAAGCGATGACTCCTCGCAGTAGTGTCTTAGCTATCAGTCCCTCGACGTCCCTTCAAGTCCTTCATTGGGCAACCTACTTCCCTTGCTGAGTGATCTAGTGTTTTCAGACAAGTTGATCGGCTATTTCCGCGCATAAGCGGCACCGTCTCATTCGCTCCACTTCGCGCTGATGACCCTGACGTATTGCTTGCTCCCCTGACTTGGCGATATCATTCGGTGGTGGATGCAGGCTCAGCTTGCACAAGAAGTTGGGTCCCTTGAGGATGATCGGGATACGAGAAGCGAGGCAAACGCTCATCATAAGCTGGGCATAATGGAGCCTTGTGACCATCAGAGATGATGTGAGGCTGCCTAGAACTGCTCTTCCGGGCTGGTCGCCTTCTAAGTTGCGAAGCCTCTCCAGCCGCTGCCTGCTAGATGGTAGCATTGCCTTCCTGATCATTGTGACGACGTACTTGTGCTTTACCGGGCTCAGGTGCTCGGTGTACCTTGGAGATACGAAGCTTGCAAGGCATTCGAATTCCGTGATCGTGTTTGGGAGCCCTTTTGCAAAATGAATCCTCTGGCTGATGAATCATGACGCCTGAAGTCAGCAACGGGCTGGGGCGTACGAAAACACGGAATCTTTGCGCAGCCAGCCTCATTCGTTCTTCCGCTGTACAGGGTTCCAAGTGCTGTTGAGCCTTCGTCTATGGATGCAACCGCAGGTCTTCGGCCTGGTGGGGGCCTACTTGCGACATCAAGCTTGTTCAATCGGGCGCCGATTGGAAAGGCTCTGCTGCTGGTCAACATCGTGGAAGTGTAGTACACCAACAATGTTATCTACATTGGAACTCCAAATCTTTGAGACCAGCATACTTGCTGTTGCTATGTTGGAGAATTTCCCCGTTGAGCTATAGGACTGTCCGCAAATGGTTCATTGTCAAAGTGGCCTTCGGCTACGATTGGATGGCCAATTAAAAAAATGACTATCTAAAAGCCTCAAAATTTCTACTTTTATCATTATTAGTATATTTCAACCTAACTAAGGTGCAAGTACATGTTCTATGGCGTTATCCGCAGAGTCCGATCTATTGTCTCAACTCAGGCGACAACGCTAGGAAGATCTCTAGGGCATCTTGTGACTTTTTCACAACACCTTCATGATTCAGAACAGGGGCACTGCTCCAAATGATAGGTTGTATCCCGTGGAGTGGGTGTCTGCAGAATGTGTTGTACATCGTGTCGTGCTTGACCCTGTGGAAATATATGGAAGGTTCACACCCACCAATACTCGTTATCGACGCATTCGTGGAGGCAAATTGCAGCTGAAAATTCTTTTCGGCTTCACGCATCCGCATGCAGCCAATAAATGGGCCATTCAAGTCGTCGGCATCTCCGTGTCGGTGAAAACTGATACTCCCAAGCAAAATAAGGCAAGTCTGATGCCTGGTCGTGTGGACACATTTCGATTCTAGGTCTCGAGGTGGCATATAAATCTCTGAAGCGGTGAGCATTCTTTTGAGGATGCAACTGGTCTGTTCAGCTTTTCCGTGGGATCGGGTGTCCACAACCCTGTACTACCAGCCCCTCTGATTTTTTTTCTCCAGAGTACTATGGTACACAGACAGCGCACATGCACAGAGCATACCTGGCGGTGAAGAATGGTTGGGAAAGCCCGGTAGACACAACCCCTATGCTCATCTCTTGCTCATCCGTTCAGGCAACATTGAATACTACCCCTTGCGCCAGCCGCAATGGCGTCGACTAGGAAATAAAGTCACTGGTCTAGCATGGAAGTTTTTACAGGCAAGAATATACCAGAGGCAATTTAGAAATTCTTTCAGGATTAGTAGGTTCCTGGTCTCTTGATGTGTTCGCAGCTTCCTTCGCTTGAAGTCACACGCCCGGCCGGGTAGAACACCAGGCTTGGGTTGTAATAGCTTTGTCGAGCATGTTGATCTCCATTCACTCGAACCATTGGCGATGACAATCGACGAGTGTGTGAGCATACTCTTGTATCCACATGAAGATGGATCTCACCGGGTCATTCGGCCCGCTGGGGTTGTCTGCATGCCAATGGCCCTGGGAAATGTCTGTCAGTCCAGTGGTTGTGGTAGCTTGCAAAAATGACGGGTTTGATAGGCAAGTAGCCATGAAATGGCTCGTGGTATTGGCTGAATGGAGGAATCTGAGAATTGAAATCTAAGAATGTCCTCGGGCTCTGTGTTGAGAAAAAAAAATAAACTCGGTGAAGAAAGTGCTGCCCAGGTATGCTGCTTCTCCAAGAACAATTGTAACTGCAGATTAACACATCAATTTGCTATTTCATAGTAATCATTGATGTTTCCAACTCATTAAAGACAGAAATCTCAGGGATTAGATTTCGAGCGGATTCTCAGTCCACGGCCACGATTAAAAGCAGTCCAGCCCCAGGTGCCGCAGACCGGGATGGGCATAGACTAGGAATATGCAACGGTCACATATTCTAGCGACCTCGTGTGATTGACACGGACAAGGAGAATTTTGGCTTGATAGAGCATAGGTATGAACGCTAATGGACTGAACAGGATGAAACATAGGTAGGTATTTAGACCGAGCGGTACACAAAGTCGCTGAACATCATGAATAGCTGCCCTTCTGGACACGATCTCAGGGATGCAACATCGAGAAATTAGCCTCAACAGATCGATGCAGCTCCCCGTCATGTATACATTTGTGAACGACGGCCAATCGATTGTCTTCACGTTACCCAATGACTCCAAATCAAGGGGGGGGGGGGGGTTATCTTGCTGCTTGTCCAGCCAAAACGGCAAGCCCAGGCGAAATCCGGCCACCCTTCCCAACGGCAGCATCGAGCTCATGGAGAGCCGAAACCATTTACTTTTCAATGAGAAGGCGGAACCTCTCAGACTAGGTCAAATCTCCCATACTATATGGTCAGAGAACCCAGACTTTCCTGCGCCACACATCAAGTCTCGCTGCATTCGCCGGAGCTTCCTCGGAACGAGGTATTTGGAGTAACTGCCTTGTGCTCCGGGTACACAAAGTGGCAAGATGCCTGAGTGGACGCAACCGCATGTGCTAGGGGCTAAGGTAAAAAGTCGGAAAGAAATGAAGCACACGGCCTTGGATTCCGAATGGAACATTGTCCGGGGACTGCAAAGGTTTTCCACGTGCTGACTGACGTGCTGACTGGAAGTGATATGGCGGATCTTCGGTCTCTCATGCTCGCGATGGCTGGCTGCCACTCCTCAACAATGTTGGACACTGGAACGCCTCTCCCTGATGACCTCAGTCGGATCAAGCCCTCCTTCCCTTATGATACGTGTCGCAGTGGATGAGGTCTGCGTGCCTATCGCGACCTGGCAACCGCTACATGTTAGCAGGACATACGAGCCGCTCGGGCATCGATGAGCCTCCGCGTGGACGCTCAAAGCCGCTGAAACGTTCCTCCACATATCTTTGTGCGAATCAGGTGTTAGTTCCACTCTATCATTAGCCTCGTACAACAGCAGAAACCTGATGGATGGTCTTTAACAAGGCAGTTTGTGGGTGTGCGGCTGCCATCCCAGGGCTCAGTGAGCACGTTTGTGAAGCCAGTCTGTCTAGTCGGACTGAGATGTCTGACGCAAACCTTGCCCCCAGGAGGTTTTACTCCACTCAAATATCTCCAACCTCTGACACAAGTCCATGTTCAGGTACGCAACGATAGATCCCCATGCCCCTCAGTAGGAACAAGTGCTATTCGTCCGTAACGTCCCAGGCGTTCTCAACATGGTCGCCTGACGCCGCAGTTGGGCATCACCGCAGACTCACTCAATCGCCCTGCGTTGCTGCGTGTTCTATGAGAAGTGGAGGTACGACGCCCGAAATTATCGTCAGCGAATTCCATGAGCACACGTTGTGGTTGCCTACAATAGGCGTCGTGCCTGTGATCTCTCATGAATAGGAGGACCGTCCTCAATGCAGAGGCAGGCGTCAAGATACCAGGGTAGAGGTGTTCACAGGGCGGGATCGATGACACTCTTCCTGAGTGCCGGACGGGGCTGTCGAGGCTCTCAAAATGGTCCCACGTTGAATCGGGCTCAAATGGAGGCTTGGATTGGGATGAATGGTCTATGTGTTGTCCTTGCGCGACGTCCCGTCTGACGGAGGACATCAAGGAATGAGGCGATTTCAAAAGATGGTTGGGCACACTGAGACCAGTCCTGGCTGTCAATATGTGCTCCACTGCTAGTGCTTGTGCTCTAGGCTCATCGAGGACATGCGAAACTGGCTGCCCAACGCCTGCGGGCTGTCTCTGGTCAAATTGACGATCGAGGCTTTGCTTTTGCCAGGAGTAAGTCGACAGGAGATGCCTGCACTCATGAGCCTTAATTTGAGCAAGAGGGAGCTTCATATGTTGTTGGAATGAGGTGGATGCGTGGCTTGCCGGTGCATGCGAGTCGAGGGAAGTCAGCTGCCAGCAGCTCGTATTTATGAGCACTGATAGGGCGAGCTTTCCTCATGGCACAGGTTGAAGCTGGTTCCATGCTCGTGTCACGCCACCAGACCTGGGTGTCTATGCTTATGCCCATATATCAAGCCAGGTTTGATGTCAGTGACCTGCTCTACCCAAAATTCTGTGGTAGTTGAGTTTCTTGTTTGCTTTTGTTCACCTTGAGAGCAGTCCTGCTCGGCATGTCTTGACCTCTCTTTCACACTGCTCGAGTTTCCACTATTCCAAGTGGTATGTATATTGCCTGAGGTTGGAGGCCGCAATACCTCGTGTCTACCTAGGCATCCTGCCAAACCTTCTGTTCAGCGCTCAGCATGTGCCAAGTTTTACGGGAAGAACTCAACAGCCCTATAACTGATCCGAGTGGGCTCAAATGCAAGAGCAGGGTAGTCTCAACCTCTCGCTTCCAATAATGAGGCTGACATGCACTGTGACCCCTGATTGCATTACCTCTCAACCACTCTGGTCACTCCCCGGTGCAGTGGACGACGCTAGAGACCCTCGACCAGCACCGACAAAGCATGCACAGCTGTCATTCATGCAACGGCGGAGTTGTATTTACAGCGGCAAAAATCCCGTGGCAATTCAAGCAAGTGTGAGGCGAGTGTGGACAGGTGGCCCAGACTCATTTCGAAATGGGGGATAATTTAGGAGACATACTTGCTCGTATCGTATAACCGCAATTCATTCTCAATCGAGAGTGATGCATGTGGTTGCAGCTCAGCTGTCCAGATTTGGATAATGACATAAGCGCTTCTGGAGAAATATTAGATGGCTGGGTTGATGTGTAGCTGGGCATTCGGTTGGGTGCACAAAACAGCACGTTCAAACGCTGCAGGCTCCAGCAGTGGGGCCCTCTAAGTTAGCAGGCCACCGCAATGCGACCGTATCAGGCCATCATGCCCCCTTCCGACACCCAGGGGCGCTTGTCAACTCGCTGGACAGATGTCTGCTACACCATTTGGCCCCCAAATCGTCTTCCATCCCTGATGAGACGGCCACTCCTCAATAGCCCCAAGGCTGTGCTCTCGAAAACGTCCTCGTTGGTTACACAGGCTCCACGACAATATTGTCCCAGTCGCGGCCTACACTTCTTGCTCAATCCACGATGGGCACTTCTAGGGACGCCATTCCAGCCGTTGACTCTGCCGCTGGTCCGTACTCCAAACCTTGTTCTCCACCCTCCTCCACCAGGCAGCGAACGAGGCAACCAGCTAAATGGAAGTCAGAGCAGACTGGCCTTGCGATTGCGCAGAAACCCCTCATTGCGATCGGCCAGTAGTCTGGGAGTTCATCGTCCCCGGCGATGTGCGCCTTGACATTTCGGTAGAACAATTTTCCTCGCTTTTTCCCCCATCGTTTCTGCCTCGTGAGGCAACTGTTTCTTGTTCCACTTTGGTTCCCGCCCGGTTTCATCGCGGAACGGCCGGAGCAAGTTCCGGTGGCAGAAAGCGCGCGGCAAGCATTCCACTGACCAAGCCTCGTGCTCGGAAAAGATAGATTGCTCAATCAAAAGTATACGAGGAAGCGCCATCAATGAATATCCAACAATGTGGCTGAGGTGTCCATGCGCGTAGGGGTTCACAGCAAATGCGATGGGCACCCCCAAGGCATCGTGGATTCGTATAAAATGATTGGCTGGCAACCATAGTCGCGGGGAGCCGCCCGTGGCCCCTAACCCCCTAGTTGCCTGCTGCCTACAAACCTGGTAGTCTATTAGGGAGGCCAATATCCTTCTCGGAATCTCACAAGGCTGGCTTTCACGTGCAGTGTCTGAGCATCAAAAACCCCCCGCATGAAGCCTGCAACAACAAGGCCCGCTGAGCAAGGTACATACATGCTTGTCTTACGACTAAGTACTCTAGGGCGGCGCTCCGGCCCAAGGCTGGGGCTGAAATGTATGAGCAAGGCAGCAGAGAGAGCCTGGTTGGGCGGTCGTATTGGTATGCCAATTGAATTGCCTGGTAGGCAAATCGATGCCTTTTCAATAATTTGCCGCAAATGGGCTGTGATATAGACAACACCCTGCATGCAGTCTAGAGTGCCTAGGGGCCGTGAGACACAAACAGGCAGCAAAATTTCGAGTCAATTTGATAGACCACACCGTGCAACGTCTTCTAGAAATATCTCATACGTTCGTGTCAAATCGTTGTGCAAATCAAAATACCACGGCATCTGTCAAACCAAAGTCAAGGTATCCGACGCCTCTATCAACTTGGAGAGCTTCGATTGATTGCTCACCTATCATACAGCTGATCACTTCTGAGCCTAAGGCAAAAGGACATGACGGGGCTGAAGCCAACCTGGAAACATCAAACAACCTGATGTTGCCAACGGACTCAAGGGAGGTCTGCTTGATGCCTGAAACGTCCACTGACCATACACATGCCGGGCCATCGCAGCCACCAACATGCCAGCATCCGCACAGTGACATTTGTGTCTGCCATGGAGACACCGGGTGAATTGCGCGGTCGGCTGCACACTCGCGCAAGTACGTGCACAACTGTTCAGCTCAGTGGCATGCCCCGGCCACACTTGCGATCAAAGTCCCCAGCAGACAACCAACCTGGTCGTCAAGTCAGCGGTCCCCCCTCCCAAGTGGATTCACAGTACAGAAAGGCACTTGCACGGAATGAAAACTCAACTGGCTGGGTAAGGCAAATCATGTCAGCCTCATGATCCGTCAACTTGAGCCCCCCCCCCCTTGTACCTACTTTCCGAGTTGAAACCGTGACACAACTCCTATATGATTCGCCGTACATTGACCTGTCCACGATTTGATCAGGCAATTGTCCAGAGAAACGCACTTGGTGACAAGGTGCAGGTAGGTCGGCACGGAACGGGACAGACAGCCTCGATCGCATACTACTGCCACATTCGTCTCTTGGACTGTAACAAGCCGAACATTGCCCCACGAGATGGGGGTTTGAGCTCGCCCTGCTGGCTGGCCTTACCAAGGCCGGTACATCAATGCTCATTTGCATAGCCCTCAAGACCAGTGTTGCAGGTTTTAATTTCATGATTAGCCTTCTCATGTATCTATGACCAAGGGAGTAGGCATGTATCACTCAACTGGTGACAGCCAATGCTGTTTCCGGAAGACGAACAACGTCATGGCTTTGCAATGAGACATCAACTCGAAAAGAGAAAGGGGACGCGAGCATTCACTTGTTGGCATATGAGCATTATGGCAGCATTGTCTTTCACCGAGACGCGCCTACCCGTCCGATAATTAAGTAAGGCGGATTCACCGGGTACGGTACCCATTTTATCACGACCAGAACTCACGCTTCACCAGAGGAGTGAGTACACTGGGGAAATCACACAAGACAGGGTTACTGTACGGCCGATTGAGTTCACTCATGTTGGCAGGCAAACAGATAGAGGAAGCCTGCCGGAAGTCTAGCTGCAGGGTGTTCATTAGAACCATGCGATGTGACCAATACTTTCAGTCGTGGAAACATGGTATGACGAGCGATGCTGACTCTTTGGATGTCAAAAGTGGGGTCTGCAACTGCATATATCTGAGCCTGCGGCGACAGAAGTGCAGATTACAATATTGGTTCTCTCTGCCTTGCGCTCGCGATCTTGGCCCGTGACCGAAGCCCTGTGGCTTAAGAGGCCTTGACCGAGGTGGTATTGCGGTGCCGACTTCAAGAATTGTCCATGTGTGACCCAGCGAGTTGTCGCGACTATCGGTCCCCGATCAGGTCACCGACTGAGAAGGCAGCCAAGCCACCGCACGCTGAGGAACCATAAACTCTTGACCGACGCGGGTGCGATCTTAGTCTAAACATGCGATCAAGCGGGCTTGTGATTGATGATATGATCGTCTGCTGAGTGCCGAACCGGCCCGTGCCGCAAGGTAGAAAGCTATCGCGGTATCACGAGCACACGACAGGGCGACAATGCCCCTCCGTCCTTGACGAGAACCAATCTTTCAGCTCCGAAGACTCTCAGCGAAGAACTGATCCGGAGTTTGATCTTCGAGTCCACGGCTCTTGACGTGAGGTCTCTGGTTCTCTTTTTGGCAGCCTCACAGGCACAGGGAGACAAGAGGGGGGGGGAAGAGAGGAAGGTGTACTTTGAGGAGGAGGGTTGGATAATCACGAGGATGTCGGCCGTCTGAAGGGAAAGTCGAAGCTCTGTAGCCATGCCCCCAGCTGAGCGGTTCTGGCATGGAAAGGCCACAAGAAGCTAGGTAGCCATGCCTGCCGCTAGCAGTGGTGTGGTGACGTGCCGAGGTTCTTCAGTGGGGCCCTGGGCGAGGGCCAAACTGCGGGTTGAGTTGGAGTCGATGTCGAAATCATCGGGAGCGACTCGAGTTCGCGCCGCCCTGAACAACAACTCTCAGTCGCCAAGGGTGCCATACTCGGGTCGTCGACGATAGCGCCATGTCCTCATTATCAGCACAGGGCCACTTTGCCTCGAGGCTGGCTCAACAAGCCCAATGGCGCATCACCGCCAGTCAGCCTCAAAACCTGTCAGCAGCAAGGGCGACACTCCAACACCGAGCCGCGTCGCGACGACCACCAGCTGCCTCCCGAATACCTCCCTGCTCCCACCGTTTCTCCACCTCGTCGCGACTGCTCCTCGAGCAACAAACCCCACCGACTACCTCCCAACCCGACCCTCCACCACGCCGCAGACGTCCGCGCTGGGTCTCTGCAGCGATATTCACCCTACTAGGCCTCGCCACAGGCACAGGCGTCCGCGCCGTCCTCTCGCCGCCCCCGCCGATCCTCCCAGGCACAGACTTGGACGAGTCCCTGGCCAGGGACATCCGCGCCGCCGCCGCCCAGCTCCCCGTGGTGAAACACCTCCTCTCGGACCCGGAGTGGTCCAGTTTCCACCACGAGGCCTACGAGGGGATCCCAGCCGAGTCGCGCCCGCAGCGCATAACAACGGGCCCGCTCGCGGGGTCCCGCGGCGTCGGCGCCTACCAGCACATCTTCCACAACCGCTCCACGGGCGAGGTCGTCTCCGTCGTGTACCTCGGCGCGGGGACGATCGGCTGGCCGGGCGTCGTCCACGGCGGCGCCATCGCCACCCTGCTGGACGAGCACTCTGCTCGCGCCGCCCTCAGGGACCTCGCGGCCGGCGGCGTGCTCACTGCCAACCTCGACATCGCCTACAAGCGGCCCACGCTGGGTTCCGACTTCTACCTCCTCCGCGCCCGCGCCGTGCCCGAGGAGGCGCTGCCGCCCGAGGAGAGGGGCAAGAGGGGAAGGAAGGTCTGGGTCGACGCCAGTATCGAGACCGTCGACGGCAAGACGTGCGTCCAGTGCCGCTCGCTGTTTGTGTCGCCCAAGTCCGTGAGCCTGAGGAGGGTGCCCGAGAACTTCTAGAGTATGCCCTTCGAGGGGCTATGTGACAGCGGTGTTTACCGTTCTTTGAAGACGTCAATGTATATAGGGGGGCTTTTTCTTTCGCGGAGGATTTCAGCACGGAGTTTATTGCACAAGAGTGGGCATTCACACAAGACAGATAGAAGGGCACCATGCGTTTGGATACTCTGGCGCTGGCAAGGTGCAGTGTCAGGAATGTAGAAGCCAGAGCACACTAATGAAAGAGCAAAGTCATAAAAGAAAGAGCGCCTCAGTGAAGCATTCAGAAAAGCGAAGTGCATGGGGATCCTTTAAATACGAAACTCAGCGCATAGTCCGGCTCTGATGGCTTCGGAATGCAAGACTGCAAACATCAAGTCCAAATTCTAGCCATTCCAGAGTCCCCCGACCGTCCTGGGCGGTGTGCCCTCCTGTGCCATGATCAACATGGTCGACGGATGGTGTGTTCAAGCGCCACTGTCAGCTTCTTTGCTTGCGCTCGACAACAGCCACATCGCTCCGGAGTCCTGGATCGCTTGGCACTAATGATTTCCAAGAGCTAGAAGCATACAACCATTGAAGTTGGGTGGAGGAGGGATGAGGATTGTGAGACAAGCTTCTTATGACTGCGCAAGTATTATATGCTCCAATTAATGCAGTACTACACAATAACCCAGATAACGCAGTTGATCGACTCCGCTTGTGCCAGATATTTTCCTCAGAACATTTACAACACGCGACAAACCATCATATCCTACATCTGAGCATTCTCTTATCCCACTCATGAGGGGGGGCCGGTAGGGTAAGGCGCAGGATATCCGCCTTGAAAGCCACCCCTGACAGCCATGTTGTGATAAGCGCCACGGCCAAACGTGCCCATCTGCCCATTGACGGGGGGTCCACCAAAATAGCCAGGACCGTAGCTCGGGCCGGCGTACTGGCCACGGCCGCGCCCACTATAGAAACCACGACGCTGTCCACCGTTGTTATAACCCCCGCCACGACCACCACGGTGTGAGGGGCCCCTGTGTCCGGTGCTGCCGTCCGAGCTTCCCGGGCCGGCCGCGCCGTTTGACTGGTTGATGGGCCGCCCGTTGCTGTCGAAAGCACCGGCGCTGGGCGGTCGACGCGAGCCACGCGCACGGTGAAACGGCCGCTTGTTGTTCTTTGGCTTGCCGTCAACCAGGAACTCGATCCGCTTTACCGGGTCGGTGACCATGATGTTGTCGGTCAGGCCCGCCTTTTCAAGCTCCTCGGCCGACGTCGTCGATACCTGAAATACGTTTTCGAGCTTATCCAGCGGTTTCACCTCTTGCACCCATGTCCTAACGTACGTGCCCTCCTTGTCATAATCGAACGCCTGTTTGACCGGGTTGAAGATGCGGGCCTCGCCCCTTGGATCATTGCCAACGCCTGCTACGTACTGCCAGTTTGCCCAGTTGGACGACACGTCGTAGTCAACCAGCATCATCTCGTACCACTCGGCCCCAAAACGCCAGTCAATCCCCAGGTGCTTCGTGAGAAACGACGCCACATTCTGCCGTGCTCTGTTGGACGTGTAGCCGGTGTGTAAAAGTTCACGTTGCGACGCGTCGATCAGCCCCATACCGGTTGTGCCGGTGTTAAATCTCTGGATGATTTTCGCAACCTCGTCTGGACTCGGCTTCTGATCCGGGAGGGCATCCTCCTTGACAGACGACTTCCATTTTGGCCTCTTCGCGCTAGCTTCGCCTTCTCCTTCGTAGTCGTGGTCTCGAAAACCCTCAATGCGGAAAAGTCGGGCTCCGAACTTCATCGTGCACAGTCGCATGTAGTCTCTCCACAGCAGTTCGAAGCGTACAGCGCTCGTCCCGTCATTCTCGCCGTTTCCGTACCCACTTGCGTCTTTGTAATCCGGTTCCGTCCCATCCTCATACTTCAAGAGCTCGTGGTGTACTTGTCGGGCTGTAACGCAGCCCTGAGCTAGGAACGCGGACAACTTGGTGCTGAAAGCTGATCCGAGCATGCCGTTGCGTGTTTCCTTGTAACTGTGCATGAGACCGGTCTTGACTAAGTTACGTAACCGTTCAATTCCAGCAGTCTCTCCTCCTTGGAAGGGATGTGCGGATTCAGCACCGTCGGGGTATGCAGGTACGCCGGACAGGAAGTTCCTGACTGGGGACAGAATGGCCTCTTCCAAGTCGCTGTAGCTCGTCGGTATGACGAAAGGGCCGTGTTGGTCAGGTATATGTGAAGTCTCGACCATGGGAGGAAGCTTTCCACTTTCTGGTTTGGGGAATGTGGCCCGCGGCCGCGATCTCAGCGGTTCTATGGACTTTCTGTAGGTGGTGAACACATCGGGAATTTCGCTGATAGGTGTCGCAACATCTCGACTGAAATGCGACGGTCAGCATTCTCGCGGAACAAGAGAAATGAGGTCTGTCTGAGGGGTTTGCAAGATGCGCGAAATTTACTAACTCGTCAACATAATATTTCTCATCTGACCAGAGCTTGAAAACGGTACCAAGCTTCTTGCAGAGTGCAGAAACTGCCCTCTGGTCTCTGCGTTCCTCAACCCCCTCCTCGCCCGTCATCCACACAGCACCAACATTGTCCTTCCGGTCTCGGAAACCGTCCAGCAGAGCTCTGACGACATCGGCGACCAGACCTACACGGATGGCCAGACCGCTACCGACAGACTCAAGAGACTGCTTCAGATCCCACACGGACTGCGTAATAAACTTCGCTCGGTGCGGCCCTGTCCTCCAAACTTTGCTCACCGCGCTCCTCGCCTCGGGGTAGGGGGAAGAACTGCCGGGCTTGAGGAATCCAGAAACCTCAATCTGCTGTGCCGGGAAGATATAGACCGGCAGGAGGTGCGTGAAGCCATGATTGCCCTGGCTGGCAAGCTTGTGGAAGATTGGGTTGTCCGACAGGCGTAGGTCATGTCGGAGAACATAGATCAGAATGTTGGATTTGGCCATGTTGCCGATATAATCGTAACACCAGCTCTAACTTGTGAGTCGCTGGGGAAGGAGAGCACTCTCTGTGCCTTTTTAGCGTCAGTCGAAGAGGGTCTGGTATTCCGAAAAGTTTCGGCTTCCAGCTTGAGACAAATTTGTGAAAAATCAAGACCGCGGCCTAGTTAAGGAGGAGGCGATCCAATGCGTGGAAGGCTGAAACATTCGGCAGGTTCTCCGGCTAGATGAACTTCAGACAACAACCACCTGGGTTGGGAGTTGGATTTGGAATGGTTGTGTCATAGACTCCAAAATCGGTGCGCCAGCTAGGATGTAGCAGCCAAGCAGAGCGACTCCAGGCGTCCAGTCCCCTCGGGCGACAGGGCGATGGCGACGTGGGAAAACACTGTTGCTCCAGGGGCAGCCTTGTGCGGGAAGAAGCGCGAAAAAGGAGTGTCAAGTTGTGTCGAGCACGGCTGGTATCCCGAACGGGAGGCCGAAAATGGGAGGCAGGCTGGTGAGGCTCAGCACATGTGTCTCGAAGGGGGCCTACCTCTCGGCATATGACGATGACTGCCAAGCCGGAGAGGGAAAGGGCTGGAAATTGAGTTGTTGAAGCAAAGAGCTAGAGCAGCGTTCGCTCGCTCGCTCGGCCGCACACCGCACAGCTTAGCGGCGGGTTGGTGATATTGTCTGGGGTCCTCTCGATGGGGACCCTGAATTCCTGACAGGACTTTTAGCCCAATTGGAGGGGCAGTCCCAAAATTTAGACACGGAGATCTACACGGAGATCTTTCCAGCAGATGCAACACACGGTACTGTATGCGGCGCTCCTTCTGCTAGAAGTGTGGAGGGGGCCAGCCGATTCCTGGCCAACTACGTCGATGGACTGATATGTGGTCTAGCAGCGATCGACGCGGTCTAGGCTGAGGGACGAGACAATTTTTGCCATGGACAGCTTTGTCAAAAGGCTTAATTGCTAATGAGGCGGCAAGATGTCCGTCTCGATCGGCACGAAAACGAAGGCGGCGACGACAATGCTCTCGAGCTCGGGTTCTGAAAAAAGCTCCCGAAGACCCAGGGGCAGGTGTATATGGCCGTTGGGGGCGCCTTGATCCAGAGTTCTGGAAATCGGGACAGATGCCCTTGCTAGACGAGAGGAGGCCATTTTGAGCATCATAGGCTTTGATGGGTCACTTGAGAGGCGGAATGGGGGGTGGGAAGGACCGTTTCCACAGCAGACCTGGCGATATCCAAAGGCGGAGGCTGACCTGGAGATCGAGGCACAGAGAGACGTCGATACTCGGCACGAGTCCAGACAGCGGTCGCTCCTTGGTGTCCCCACTTTTTGCTTCTGGTCCCTGACAGACCCCTGTGCGATCACGGTACGTACCGCCTGAACAGATAAATATATGCAGGTTTGCCAGCGGTTGATGTCTGCAACATGCACCTGCTGCACCTAAATCACCAGCCTCATCTGGCTTCTGTCCCTCATATCTGCATGTGCAGCGCACTTTTGTCGCCACAAGCGTTGTCTTTAGCTGTACGAGGATGTGGAGAGAGTCGGATGTCGGTGGGAGTGAGCTTCATTGGCCAATCGTCTTCACAAGGGGGGTCTCCCGGATTCTTGCGCCGTGCTCCTCGGCACCTGGGCGGACAGCGGGGCGGAACCACCCAGCTTTTGAGACAGCACCCCCCGGTGAATCCGTTGCACAGAGCAAGCCTACACCAAGTAACTGGGTGCAATACCTAGGTAGGCTGACATCTAGACCCTGCGGTGCCCTTATAGTGCCAGGCCTGGGCCACATCAATTTTTCAGCCTCCCATTCAGTATTGTGTTGACACTCGCATTGGGCAGTCGAATATCCTCCAATGGGTGTGTGGCATAGTAGGGGCTTTCAACAAGACGCGGCACAGGATGAGACGAAGACCCCGGTAAAAGCAATGGCAGCTGTGGACTGCCGAACTCCGAGCCGTCCAGGGTCGACGACGTCAGACCTCAGGGACGATCGCGGCATTGTCTCTGCCACTGCTAATACTAGACCCCCTGCAGAGCACATACGTAGTGTAGGTAGCACCCGGACCACACACCAGAGACCTGTTTCCATGTCTTTCTCACTTTCGCATCTGAGCCACATGACGGCACCTGCTTCGACTTCATCGGAATGTCCATCGACAACTTCTGAATGCCCATGCGAATCCTGTGCTGCTGGTCCCTGGCCCTTGGGTCAACCCTCTGATTCTGAGAATGCTTTGGGGAACAGATACTTCTACTGTGCACACGCCCCACAGCGCGGTTATTATCCCTTCCCCCGTCTGTTCACCCCGCCGAGAGCCTGATCAGTAGGAGCATCAGGAGCCACACGCATCGAGCTTCGCACCCTGTCATCCATCCTGCCACCCTGCCACCCCAGGCAAGATCCGATGCGAAGGAGATGCCGTGCACCTCACGCTACACTAGCTTCGGCTTGGCACACCAGCGGGCAGCAGATCTGTAAAACGTGGCCACCGTTGCTGAACTTGGTGTGCTGTCACGCCCACCATCGTCATCCAGGCGGCAGGAATCCCCGAAGAAGGGATCGAGCACGTTCTGGACAGAACCTTCCACAAGGCCACGGGCATCGTTCGCAAGTTGCTTCCCGGTACAACTCGTGCCGAGACAAGGAGACCAAGCATGAGAAGTAAGGTCCGCCGTCTCGGCACACACCCATCAATAAACACATTGTGGCCTCTCATCGGGCCCCCCATCGGGCCTGGAGGCTTTGCGGCGTCGATCGGCTTGCCGACCGGCCATGTCCCGGCCATCGCGGTCACGCTGGCCGACGTGCCAGCCGCGCAACCGCGCCCCCCCCCCCCAAGCATAGCAGTTCTTCGGGTCTTCTCGCCCTGCTGCCCATGCCCAACCAGCATGTCCGGCGCACAGTGTCCTCTCTTTTATCATCCTATTCGTCCGAGACAATAATGACCATTATACAGTAGAAGCAAGCAGGCATGAAAAGGTCGCCCCCGCAACACATGCGCTTTGGCAATGCAAGGTCAACTCGGCCGAGTGGTCGGGTGTGACGACGCGGAACAGCTCCAGGCCTTGTGTGAAACGACCATTGTAACACAGCCAAGTGTAAAAAATTCCAAAATGTCATTATAGAGCCTCTAGCTTATTCATCTTCTATCTGGTTATCCTACAAGAGGTTATTTCATAGGAGCTTTGCAGAAAAGGGATTCTTAAAGGAGGTTACTTGACAGGAGGGTATCCTATAAGAAGTTACTTTAGAGGAGGGTATCCTATAAGAGGTTACTTTAGAGGAGGTTACTTTATAGGAGGTTATCCTACAGGAGGTTATCCTACAGGAGGTTATCCCACAAGAGGTTGTCCCACAAGAGGTTGTCCCCACAAAAGGTTGTCCCAGAAGAGGTTGTCCCATAGGAGGTTATCACATAGGAAGTTCTCCCATAGGAGGTTATTACATAGAAGGTTATCCCATAGGAGGTTATCCCATAGGAGGTTATCCCATAGGAGGTTGTTGCATAGGAAGTTCTCCCATAGGAGGTCGTTACATAGGAAGTTCTCTCATAGGAGGTTTGACATTGGCAGTGAGCGTCCCACACTATACATACCTAGGTAGGTAGATTCTGTGGCCGTGTAGCGGACACCTGAGTAAAGCTCGTGGCACAGAATATACGAGTGATCACAGCAGTACAATGAACTCTAGTGCGCAATTAGAGGAGAGAGTCCACTGGGAAATATCAAAGCACTCGTTTTCATCAGCTTGTGTGTTGTTCATGTCCTCCAAATCATTACTACCGAGTACCTGACCAGGCACTCAATCTATTATGGACGAAAATGAATGTGGCAGACTAATGTCACAAACGATTTCAAGAATTCAGACAAGCCAACACCACTGACACTGATAGTCAGCGGCTTCCGAGATTGTGGGGCAAAGACTCTGGTAGCATGCATCTCGAATTGCCGTCATTGCAGCATGATGACTACCCGTGAGACATCGCCACGTTGAGCAGCAATATCTCAGTAGTCTCACTTAGACGAGATGGATGGCCCAGCCGCACGCATTCTCAATCCATCAAGCTGTTAGCATAGACCTACGCCACCATCACCACCATGACTGCCCCGCAGGGAGCGAGTTGGAGTCCTCACGATCACCATCTTTTCCTTTTGCGGCCGCGACAGGCCTGGCAGTGACCCGACTAGAAGTCTCAGCAGAAATTGACGACCGAGGAATCAAGTTTCCGGGCTGGCCCAGATTCTGGGCTTGTGCAACGGCTCGGTTTGGGAACTGGCCGTTTGGACCAGAAGCCATGCCATGACCGCGCTGGAGAGCGGGAGCATGTTGAGGTTGAGATGAGATTCGCTGCTCGGGCGTAACCCAGCGAGAATTCGCGAGACCCGGCTGGTTGATATCAGAGCTTCTTCCGGTCGGAAGACTACCATCAGAGGGCCCACCAGAGAACGCTCCATTGGGTACAATGTCGTCTCGCGACAGATCTGGCAACGGTGTGTTGTTGTTCGTGGTCCGCTGGGGAGATGATGCGCCATCTTCAGCTGGATTGAACACTCTAATCGTTGCGTGACTGCCACCAATATGAGACTGAATGTCATTCCGGGACGTTGGAGTCTTAGCTGGAGTGGGTTGTGTAGTATCAGACCGGCCCACATCGCTTGGAGACCGCGCATCAGAAGCACGGTTTTTCTTGTTGCTCTCCAAGATATCCTCCATTATTTTGGCCATGCTTGAAAACTGAGAGGCGTAGATAGACTCAGGCTCAGTTCTGTCGGCCAAGGAGCAAGTGCTCTCAATTGAGCTGGCAGCCTCAATGCGGGGCTCCAAACCCAGCATTGCACGCTCGCGTTCGATCGCAGGCCGACGAGCTGCGTCCTGTTCCAACGCCTTCACCTCGTCTGGGATCGCGGCTATCTGTTCCGGAGATTTCTCGGTGGGTACCACTTGTCTCAGCCGCTCACAATGAGCGAATATCTGGTAAAGAAACCGAGTTCCCCTGCGCATTCCAGGATGCATCAAAATGACCTCTGCCTGACGAGCCCTCGTGAGGGCAACACAAAGTCGATTGGGGTCGTCGGTGAAATCCGTGGCACTGGAACGAACGAGATCCAAGAAAACGAAATCGGCCTCGCCTCCCTGGACCGTGTCGATGGTCCGGGTCTCTAGGCGGGCTTCCACTCCTAGGCGTGCCTGGAATGTACTGGGGAGGCTCTTTATGGACTTCTTGTATCGCAGGTACGCTTCTTTGTAGGGAGCAATGATGAGGATGGTTCCACGATCAGTCCTCCCGACCTGACGGAAGCTCGGGTCTTGAAGAAGCTCAGTGACTCGATCCATTACCCAGAGCGAATGGTCAGAATTAGCCCAACTCGTGCCGACCTTGACCTCGCCACGTCTAGGACTGAAGACGATCAGGCGAGGCTCACGGCACGTCTGGCCAGGATCCAAGAAACGCTCCAAGTATCTCTGAAGGTGCTGGACAGACGGAGGGAAGACTTCGCCATCCGGGTGGCCGCTGATCATCTTCATATTGTAGAACATGCTCGAGGCGAGCTGCTGCAGGCCCCCATAGGCGCGGTGGTTGATAAGGAGAGAATGCGGTATTGCTCCTGCCCGGTCTGCGCGCTCCATCATACTGACCAACATCTGAGGGACCCAGGGATTGTCTCGGGCATCGTCTGAGGCAACGTAGGGCCGCGTCTGGCGGTGATCCTACAAGAGAATGTTAGGAGAATTTCAAAATGAAAGGGCTTGTTTGCAATTGGTGTCAAGTAAACTTCGACTAAACTTACACCGCTGAAGATCCATGCAACAGGTTCAAATTTAGCAATCGCGACCAAAGTCGAAGCCTCGCGCGCATGAGGAGACTCGTCGAAGATCACAATGTCAGGTTTGAAGTAGCCATCGAAAGCGGTAGCAGCTGGTACAGGGGTCTGGCATAACGTTAGTCCTGCTGCGGAGCCTAAAGTGTTGTACTCTGTAACATTCCAAAACATTAAAGGACGGAGATCTGTAACAGGAGAAGAATGGTACTTGCCGTGGCCACGAAGTCGATATTGCTGAGCACATCACGGTACAGTTGATTCACACTGTCCTTGAACTCTTCTGTCTTCGCAACACTCCCATTTCTCATGGCCTTGCCCATCAAATCGTACAGCCGCTTGTATCTCTTCGTCTTCTGTGCGTCATAGACTTCCCACGCGAGCTCGTCAAGGGTAGGAGCCAAGCAGTCTGGGTTGAAAGACTGCTTGCGGTATCTGCTCAACCTCGCGATGAACATGAACTTGTCAGAGAAATCTACTTTTCCAGTGCCTGCGCCCCTATAGTGCCAGCCGTAAAGACGCACAGCGTGTTTCTTCAGGCCCAGGCTCCTGTAAAGCTTCACCATTTTGTTTGAAGTATCGTCAAGTGATTTGTTGATATCGAGAAGGTACAGGACTTTGGCAGAGCGCGGTTCAAATTTGCCCGGGGCAAGCCAAATCTCGTTCTTAGATTGTATGGCTGTGGTCAGCACCAAGTTCCAGTGCGTCTTGCCGGCCCCAGGACCGCCTTCAAGAACGGCGATCGAACAAGGCAAGGTCCCGAGAAGAGTTCTGTAGGCAGCAATCTGGTGCTCGTTGAACCCCTTGAGCATTGTGATGACCTTGTCTGGGAGAAGTCCCTTATGCATGGGGTCCGACAGATGAGGGAAATGATCGAACAGACTGACGGTGAAACGCGGGTTCTTGAAGTCCATAAGATACAAGAAAGCGTCATGCTGCTTCTGAGTTCGGTCATTCTTTGGGTCCAGCGCCAATTTGGTGATTGCTCCCAGCTCGGCATCCTTGGTAGCGGAGGATATCCTCAGCTTCAGGTAAACCATGATTGCCTTCTTGTCACCCAAGAGATACTTGTTGCTCTTCCGTGATGCACTGCCGTACTCAGGATCATCTGGATCGCCTTTAATAGGGCGCAGGGCGCCTGCTGGGACATCTTTTGGCACCTTGACTTCGAAGGCGGCAAGGCGACAAGCTTCTTCGGGGAGGCCCATCGAAGCGGCGGAGTTTTCGACACGCTCGGCGTCGAGCCATTTCGACCTCTTCTCTTTTCCAGACTTGCTCAGTAGCATGACTTCACAAGTCTCCCCCTCCTTCGGGAAGCACCATTGGGACTGGTCGCCAGGGCGGATCAGGAACATCCAACCCGACTTCCCCTTTCCTTGCCATACGTTCGCGACCACCCAGGCCTTGAAGGCGATCTGTTTTTCGTTGAATGCATTGATCTCCTTGCTTTCGTTCTGAAACTCGACCAAGGTACCCTGGCTGTGGCGGCGGTAGTACTCGGCTGGGTCGTCGAAGACGTACAACGGTGTGATTCGTCCAGACATTCTGGTTGACGGCGACCCTTCCTGGGTTTTCAGGCCACGTTAGCAGAGGCAGTCACGGATTTTTGAATACTTTGAAGCCCAATTAATGGAAAGGCGTGAGGTGGCTAGCAACTCGAGATGTGGGGTTTGAATCTGTGCTCGATGGAAGAGATGGAAGAGATGGAAAAGACTCCACGCGTTGGTCGAAAATGAAAATAAGATGGTGCTGAGCTGCAAATGGGGGTTGCACATGTGGTGGCCTCAAGTCAGACGCGTTCAAAAGACGAGAATCTCAACGTGATTGGTGAGAGAGTGTGGGAAACAGTGAAAACCTTGCAATTCTGGGTGCCTGCTGCAACGAGAACGCGAAAGGAAGGGGCAAGTGAGACGCGGCCTCAGTACTGAAAAGGTGGTCTTTGATTTGCACAAACAGCGACCTCCTTCCCAATGGGAAATGTGCTGAAGACCAAACAACAAATCTTCCCCTAGAACGCTGGGTAGGTACTTGATCAAAGCCTGCGTTCCCCTCTACATCATGTTTTGCCTTGCATCTACTGCTCAACTGGTTTGCGCCAGGACTTTTCCAAGATGTCTACGAACATGTCCTGGAACAACTTAGGGTACCTCCTCCATACACATGCGCCAGCTAAGTATTAAAAGTAGCTGACGCAAGCTAAATTCAAGTATCATCGCCGTACCATTGCTTGTTCATCTGTGTTGATGACTCGGCCCGAAAAGACTGGACCGTTCTCTTGCACGCTCAAAGGAGCACTTGTGGCTCTTAATGCTCCCCTTGTACTGTCTGTTGATCAGAGGGTATGATGGATCGAGGTCAAGCACTCTTCCATGGGTCCTTGGATGGGTGCGACATGACGTCTTTTTCGTGACAGACGACACCCGGATGACTGCGCCTGCTCAGATAACCTTTTGCTTCCTGCGCTTCTTGGGTCCTGGAACCCCGTGAAGCAGACCCGATTTCCTGTGTTCTTCTTGTACGAGTGGGTATGTGGTAGAGGGAGATGATGCGAGATGAGATTTTCGGGAATCCGGGCAGGCAAAGTTGTCTTTCGCCGCGTCGACCGATTCGATCAGTTCATCACAGGACACATGAAGTGATTGGAGTGCTGATTCTGCACAACGCAATTCGGCATTGAAGTCTTGGGCCCACTTAACCAGTCTGTCTGGATAAGAGGGCGCTGGCTCCATGCGGTTCGTAGTGTCATTCAATGTGTTCCTCTTTGGAATGACCTTGAAGGTCTCAAGCTTTTCCTTCATTGCAACGAGTTTGGCTCTCAGCAACTGTGCCTGTGTTTCCAAGTCATCCAGAGAATGAAGCTGTTTATGTGTGACTTTCGAATCCTTCGACGGTTGCGTACCATCAGCTTTCCTCTTCTTCCCCGATTCTGGTGACACAACCGTCGTTTCGGATGACGACTTTCTGGATATCTCGGATCTCTTCCTGTCGACTTCGAGCTCAAGCGTCATAAGAATGTCAACCATGGCTTTCA
Source organism: Diaporthe citriasiana (assembly GCA_014872975.1). Lineage (NCBI taxonomy): Eukaryota > Fungi > Ascomycota > Sordariomycetes > Diaporthales > Diaporthaceae > Diaporthe > Diaporthe citriasiana. Next base: position 37,631 of record JADAZS010000156.1, read on the forward strand.
GCTGGGGAAAGCCGTTGACGTAGGTCTTTGGATTCACCAATGGCTTCTTGCAAGGCTGTTTGGCAGCGAGGTCCAAAATATCTAGTGCTGAGAGGTGCGTCAAAACTTCGCTGTTATCCTCTTGCGACCATCCTAGACCGCAACTGCTTCCTCGACCTCCACGTAGAAGCCGGCCCAGCTCAGCAGCAAACACTGTCAAGTATAGACCAGGACCCTTGGCTTCCATGTGCCACTTTGGTCGGAATTCGTTGGCAATTTTGTGAGCAAGTCTCGTTTCATTCACTGAGATTCTTGATTTGCTATTGCGAGACGCCACAGTCATGTCCATGCCACGGTCGCGAAGACGCCTTACGGATACACACGTGTACGCTTCACCCGTAACGGGGCCATACACCAGGTACTCATCGGGATAGTTCCCTGTACAAAGACCTATTGCATGGAGGGCGGAGACGTGATAGATTTCGTTGTGCTGTCCCTTGAGTGAGGTATCGAAGACGGCGATGTGCGCGTCATTGCTGACGCCTGCAAAGTTCAAAGCTGTCTGGAAATCTGCTGCCCATGAACTGAAATGGCTCTTTACAAGGCTTCCATTCAGATGACCCTGAATCTCTGATTTGATCTTTGACTCCGGAATCTTAGAGATCGGCGTGTCGCTTGCTTCCCGGTGCGAGCCGGAGAATGCGTGGGGAGTCACAGCGTTTGTCGTGTTCAACTTGGGATTGCCACCGCTTGAAGGCTTCCAACCCCGGAACAAAAACGCTGGAGTCTTTCCCTTCCATTCTGTTTGGAGTGAGTCGTTAGTATGATGCCGTAACCATATATTGTGTGCTCAACCACACGAATGCTGGATTCCGGAATGACATGCATGCCACTAGGACATGCCTAGGCCCCGGGGTATTTCCCCAGGTGCTTGTGGTCCGTATGAATGGCACTTACTTGGAGGAATCGTAATAGTGGTCTTTTTAGTCTGACCTGTGGGAAGGGGCGCCATTACGTGGCCACCAAAGTGACGTGGCCGTTCGCTTTTCTTTCTGGATTGGATGAAGTCGAGTGACCGGTCATATTGCGTTTTTTCCAGACCCTCCGATGAACTCTTGGTGACGGGTGAGGCCTTCATATATATGTACAAAACAAGGTATCCCGCTCAAGCGGTCAAGCATACTCGAAAGATGAAACGATCTCAATCCGTTCTGACATGTTCACTGGGTAAGTGTGTTCACTGGAAAGAAGCAATGCTGCCTGGATTTAGGCAGCTTGGAGCTACTATTCATATTTGTCGTATCGAATTTTCATTACACGATCTGAAACAACTGCTCCAATGGCTGGACCCAAGTATCATACAATGGAAAATGCGAAAACTCGTGTTCGAGGGCTAGATAATCATTGGTGTGATTGTGATCGATGACTCGCTTGGTCTCAAATACCAAATACTTTCTTTTGGGAGCGATATCACTTGATAAACTACAAAAGCTCGATAATTTGCCTTGGAGGTTTCCACAGACCTTTTGTGCAACTCTGCTGCAGCCCACATGTTCAGGCTTCATTGATTCCAAAAATGCTCCCATTCGGCTTCAACAGCTGTCCTGGAAGAATTGAGGTCTCAATTTGAGGTAAACGTTAACTTGAAGCAATAAAACAGCTCTGACTAACCAATCTCTGCATAGAAAGAGAGTCGCATGGCTGTAGCTAGGCTGCGTGCGGATCGTCTCAGCACTTGTGGTCATTGTCTGGAGCAGAAGGTCGCGGGAAAACAACGGCTAAAAGCGTGGATTTCATAAAGTAATGGTAACAGAACTTGAAGCTTATTTTGTAGGAAACCCCATGGAAGGACTTGGACGGTAACAACATCCACGTTCGGCCACCATTTCTGCTGCCCAAATGAGGGCCAGGTGGCCTCATTTGTCCAAACCATCCCCCGCCTCCCCCGGCACCCTCCCCCCGGGCGAACGACGTGATGCGAGTGGCAGTTGAAAGGGTGGTCAAGTGAATAGAGGAATGCAAACTATTTATAGGGTGCCTTTTTGAGACCTTCTGCATTTAGATCTAGCCATACGCCCACTTTGAACACAAACATCGCATATTTTAGCAGGCTCTTTCGACTCAAACAGGATGCGAAAGGCAAAGATTCCACACGCATTGTTACTCCCGGATTCATTCCCACTGCGCAATCCACTATCGATACTCTTGTCGCGTGCGAACTGGAGTTGAGCACGCTCTGTGGTCGAGAAAGCGACTACTTCCCAGCAATCTTGAAAAAGCCCCATAGGGCAAGAAGCTGGCCGTGGACGCAATAAATCTTTTTATTCATATTCTAATGCTTCTGTTCACGAAAGAAGAGAGAAATGACTACCGGAGCACTGGTAGCATCCAGGGTCTAGAGTATGGCCGTTGAATTACGTAGTAGTGACCTTCATTCTGACCTTCGAAATAGCTACATACTTAGTTGAGGTATTCAACCGTTGTATTGTGAACATCCATACACTTGCTCATATCCCTCGATCTTTTAAGGTATTTCTGTTTATCATGGCCCAAACGAATCATGCAGTCATGACTTGTATCCTTGTCTGAGAACGCATCCCTCAACCCCCGGTTGCACACTGGCACTGTTGATAGTTGGACGACATCGTACTGGGACAGGACACCTGTTCGAAGTCCACAATCGGATTGTCCCCGAGAACCTCGCTTGAAGCCATGATATCGAAATGGTATTGGTATCCGAATTGGTTGTTTCCGCTGGCCAAGAGTCAGCTTGTACTAAATTAGCAGTAGGGATGGACATTTTACCCACCTCTGAGGGCACCACTTTTCATTGCCGCTGTATGGGCAGAGGTTCGTGACCATCACCGTGATGCTTTGGCCAGATGCCCCTCCTGTGCCCTGGCCTGAAGGCGCTGAGCCGGTGGACGTGAGCTTGAAGCACGTCCCGCAGCCAGAGCCGCACCACGTTGCTGTGCCGAACAAGGAAGTGGAAGCAGCAGCGGTATAGACCCCGTTTCCACCGCTCTGTATGGTTCCAGGATTAACGCTTACTTCTCCTCGGATGGCCAGGGGCAACTCAGGAATGAATGTGTGGCTGAGCGAAACAAAGTCCCAGGAACACCACTGCACGACGGCAGCGATTGACCCAGCTGCTTACCTGCCACCTAAAGGCGCTGTTACCGGTGCCGCAGCCACAAGCTCCTTTCAGACCATCATAATAACGCTGGAAATTCGTCAGAGGAAAAACCTTTCGCCAAGACTTCTATTGACACTGACCGTTGTCGTCGCCTTGCCGCTGAGCGCCGTGACAGACGTGGCCGCTAGCAAAAGAGCATTCAAGAATTTCATGATAGCAATGTGAAAATTTATCAGCGCGTCGAATACTCGTTCATTGCAGAGAACGGCCGAACTTCGCTGGCTTGATATAAGCGCAGCCGGCGGCGGAGACCATTGAAGTCATGGACATACATGAGCCTGTTATTGGCGGGCGCTTCCAGTGTCAAGGCACACGGGGTGGTTCGGGAACTATCCGAGCCATATTTCAATCACTCGCAAACAGGCTGACCCCAAGAGACTCATCATAGTTGTTTCGATTGTATTGACAATTGTGGGATTCCTCTTGCACAGTTATCCTCGATATGGGAATTCAGGAGCCTTAGCATCCGAAATGGCCAGGCATATCCTGACTGCCCCACAATTCTTCAGGGGCTGACCCGGAAGTCCTTCCCGACCAGCGCCATGACAGGCCATAGCGAAAGCTTGATTTGAGAGATCCAGATGAATTATTTTGATCAGGCCGAGCTAGGTTCCATATAGGCGTGACTCGGAATAGCGGCTGATATTGCTTGCTATTTCTTGTTTGTTTGCGATATAGGTGGCTGCCGATTCGCCAACATCACAGAGTCAATCCCCCGCTAACTCAAGTATCATCAGTTGCTACGATGAACGTGACTGCAGTGGGTTTGGGACGTCGCCGCGCGTCTAAGGTTTTGGTGGCAGTCTCCGGTGTCTGAAGTGCCCAATCAATCTGCCTCCTGTCCCGTTGTGTGGTATCGCATGTCTTCAACTGTCGTCCCAAAGTCTTCTCAGAGCTGTCATCGAAATAAGGACCGCCTCATCCGTCCGAATGGTCCTGCTGCCTTGATTCGGCAAGACGTTGACCCAGTGATCGAACAGTTCCTTGGTCCGGCCTCCACTAATACCCATTCCGCCCAGCTCCGGATCGTTCATAGATGCGTACTCTAGACCTCTCGGCCCGCCAAATACGATGAGGAGGTGATTGAATGTCTGCCTCTTGAACGGAGGAAACGCCTTGTTCACGGGCGTTCCCCGCTCAGATGTGCCTACACTCATGTCGTACCCGCCCTCGAACTGGCTCTCTGTGAAGACCGCTGAAAGCGAACTCGCATTTCGGACAGAAAATCCCCAGTAGTAACCCGCCTCCGTACGTGGAGTTTGTGGATGCACTGGCTCTGGGTTCTTCAACGATTGGTCGGCGAATTGGAGAGTCACCCGTGTGTTCGGGGGGATCTCTTCGGAGATGGTCACAGGTCTCTGCAGTCCGATGTCCACGGATGTTCTGCGTCCTGGTTAGATGCGATGTGTCTAAAGGCTGATATGCTTACTTACCCTTTACCACCCTCCGGACGTCCTCTGACCGTGAATCCTTCCCGAAATGGCAGCCACTCATCCTTGTGAGGATGATGCGGCATGTCTAGACTTGGCAGCAGACCAGCCCTGGCCAAGTTGTCGTGCAGCGGGAACAATGCTTTGCGCATGAAAGGGGGCGTCTCCAGATAACCCAGGACATGGGCAATAAAGTGACACGGATCAGTATCGCCGGTGTACCTGTCCTTATCAACAGCCCGCGGCCGAGACTCACTTGGACTGTCATCGTATACAACGACTTCGTCCACGCAGAAGACAGCCAAGGCTCTGGCGATGCGGCCGGTAGTTGTTATTCTCTGGTCTGCAGTCTTCAAACTGAATCAAGTCAACGCATATCCGACACGCGATCTCGGCATGGTAAAGGTGTCCAATTACTCTGTAATGATGCTGCCAGGCACGGCGATTGACACGGTGAAGTCACGGCCACCTGTTGGTTGGAATCTAGCCGATGGCTTGAAAGTGCTCGTGTTGACTTCTTCGCCATCATCGTCAGTCCTCCTCCTCTGCGAGCAGCCAGTCAGTACGGAATTTATCAAAAAGAGGAGACTCTGTGTCAAGACTAGAATTTGGTTCAGGCGGACTGAGTGAGAGAGCGAGACGGGCTTTCACTTCGGGCCGGGGTTGCTAGCGGAATGGTTTGCATCATCGAGTGGGCATGTTGCCAAAGAGAAGGCGGAACTAACCTTGGACCTGTGATCTGCCGAATAAGACATGGTCAAATGAGAGAACGAAAGCTAATGTAAATATTGGTGCTGGCGAGAGCGTTTGAGTGATGGCTGGATTCGTCTGGACGGTCTCATGAAAACCTGCAACAATTAAGATAAGAAATTCTGCCACTTTATCACTGTCCGCCTTCCCTTTTCGCCATGTTTGCCCACCCCTGCGGAACCAGTCCGACCGAGACCAAAGCACTGGCTACCCTAGCTGACTGTCCAGCAGCGCGGGCATCCGGCCAGATTACGCCCACTTTCAACGGCATGCAAGGTGCAGCTCTGCCATCCAACACTTGTTGTCTTCTACGTCGAAACTGCGACCGAGGAATACCCTGAGCAAACATGGCTGTCCACGTCGGGTCCTCATCCGAATGGCGACAGATTCTACAGTCCACCATCGTGGTGGCCGACTGTGAGTGTGCTGTCATGCCCCAGCCAGTCCCTCAGCTCTAGAACTGACAAACACCTCGGTCCAGTCTACGCCGATTGGTGTGGTCCCTGTAAAATGATCGCACCTACCTTCGAGTCTCTTGCAACCAAGTTCTCCAAACCGAAGCGCATCACGTTTGCCAAGGTCAACGTCGACAACCAGAAGGACATCGCATCGCAATATGGCGTGCGCGCAATGCCTACCTTCATGATCTTCAAGAACGGCCAAGCTATCGATACCATACAGGGGGCAAACCCGCCTGCTCTGACAGCCGCGGTCGAGAAGGCTGTCAAGCTGGCAGGTCCCACGACTGGAGCAGGATTCAGGGCCCCAGGGCGCACTCTTGGGGGCAGTGGCCCTGCTACACAGTCCCGGCAGTCGCTTCGAAGGCCGATCAAATGGGACCTAAACAACTTTCTTAATGCGCTTATCAACTTCTTTGGGTTGTATCTGGTCTCATTGTTCTCGGTGAGGACGACTCAGCCCTGGACCATTGTCCGCAGGGAAGGTTCATGCTGACAGCCCCGCGACCACAGTTTGACCCATACAAAGCCGCCGAGACCTCCAAATACAATGTACACAACCCAGTTGCACCTGCGACTACCTCCAGCAGTTCCGCGACCGGTGGTGGCGTGAAGAAACCAGCTCCCAAAGCCACATTCCGGACTTTAGCCGATCTTGGTGGCGAGTAGACGACACTTTGCTATGGTCACAGTCTGCGGCATGGCCAGCGTGGGTAGTACGAGCGGAGAAATTTCTTGGGTTTCGGGGGCATTGGCGTTTTGGAAGGACCACAATGCCGACAGGCAGTGCAGTTTGATTAGAGAAAGCTTGTCTTTGCAGATTTGCAGATAGTGGAATTCATTGTAGAAAGGACATCGAGAACCCCATCACTGGATGGTGGGCCACATGCATGCATGCTTAATTGCCACCCGGGTGGGGAGCTCCAACCGCGATTCACGGCACGTCTCCCGCCCTGCGGCGGCAAAAGCTACTTCGAGCACCACATACTGTATTTGAAATTTGGGGCTTCCAGTTGGACCGCCTGCCCTGCACCAATTTTTTTTCTTTAATCACTTTCTCAACACCACAACTTTGTCGCAATGCTTGCTGCCAGGAGGCTGCAAAATGCCTGCCCGTCATGTACGGCTCAGATTCTGAAGCTTTATGTGCACTCGAGTGCAGAGATTAGTCCCGCCATAGCTTCAAATTCACGACACAATATCTCGAGAAGCAGGTTCCGCGGCCGGAGGCAAAATGCACGATTCTTGTCGACGACTTCACGAAAACTCCAGGATGGACGCACTGAAGATGCAGCCGAGGGTCAGATGTCACGCCAGATCCCAGAAGAACTCGCAGCACCACCGGACGAGGCACGGTTACTACCAGACCAAGACCCCGAAACGGTAGTCCGACAGGCGAAGCGCATGTTTGGCGATACCCTCCCAAAGGATTACCTGTCCGATGAAGAATACACAGTTTACGAAAGACTTTATGGAGCCCCTTTGCGCCGCACAAGACCAGAGGATGTCGGCTTTGGGTCCTTTGGCGAATTCGAGCAGAGAGACATAGTTGGAGTGACAAAGAACGCACTACTTAGAGAGACTCGGCACGGCAGGCTGGAAGAGGTGGAATACACATCACAGGTTGTTCCCAGACTTGACGCTGGTGAAGAAGAAGCAGCCATCGCTGAGGAGCTGCTGACAGCGCAACCACCGAGCGATGCGCAACTTGAGTACATTGAGGCCAATGCCAGCAACCAGCGCGAGTACGATGCCCTCTTACAGCTCCAAAAGGACTTTGAAGCAGCCAGAATTGTTGCCGTGCAAGACGCGGTGGCGGCGGCAACTCAAGAAGCGGCGAATGAGGCACAATCAGCGGAAGAAGACATCGAAGAGGAATACGAGGACGAGGACGAGGGTGAGGGTGAGGAAGAAGATCCCGATGACACAGAACCAGATGCTCAACTCCTGGATTGGTATCCTGGCCAGGAGGGCCCACGCCAACACCAGTACACCACGGAGGGCCAGTTCAGAACATCACCAAGCACGCTACAGCTGCCAAGCGCGGACTTTGTCGAACCGATCACGGAACTGCTAAGGCGAACGGACACGAAGCACATCAGAGCTACGGCTGAGAAGCATTTCGGTGGCCCCGGCCTGCCTCACTCGCCAGCCACGCCTCGGTCTGGCAGGAACCTACCGCAGAAGGGACTGGGCATGGAGGCAGGGCACCACAGGATGTCGGAGATTGATGCAGATGCGTTCATAGCCACAGCATTGCCTGGAATATACGCGTCTGTTACCAGCACTTTGGTAGAGGTGCGAAAGAGGCTGGGCCCTGAATGGCTGCGCGGCCTTCTGAACCGGAAGGATGCCGACGGCGATGGGCCCCGCGTGCTTGACGCTGGTGCTGGTGGTGCTGGACTGGCAGCTTGGCAGAACGTGCTCCAGGCAGAGTGGGATACCTCGCGCAACAAGGACGCGGAGACCGCACAGGCAGACCGGGCACCGCCAGGGAAGAGGACAGTCATTGTTGGGTCGAATCAGCTGCGACATCGCATATCACGATTTCTCGAAAACACTCAGTTCTTGCCTCGACTGCCAAACTACACGCACTCGGTAGAGAACATGGAGAAACAACTTGATGCTCCTGAGGTCCCACAGAAACGAAAGGTGTACGATGTCATCATCGCCACACACCTCCTGATGCCCCTGGAGAAGGAATATAGGCGAAAAGACATCCTTAACAACCTCTGGTCGCTGTTGTCACCCGAGGGTGGCGTCCTAATAATGCTTGAGAAGGGGCATCCAAGAGGCTTCGAGGCTATCGCTGATGTGCGCGATAGGCTTCTAGGGGAGTTCATCGTTCCCCCTACCCCTGGAGGTGCGCCGGAAACCATCGAGCAGGATGTGGAGCGGATCCGTGAGCCCGGAATGATCGTCGCGCCGTGTACGAACCACTCCAAATGCCCCATGTATTTGGCTCCAGGCCCTAGTCCAGGGCGCAAGGACTTCTGTCATTTTAGCCAGCGGTTCACCCGTCCCCCATTTCTTCAAAGGATCCTGGAGGCAAAGCATCGCAACCACGAGGACATCAACTTCAGCTACATTGCGGTACGCCGCGGCATGCCGGCTTCAACCCCCGCACCGGCAGAGGCGTCCTCCCCTTCTGTTGAGAGCAGCCCTGAGGCGATCGGCATGAAGCCCATCCGTCAGGGCGTGGAGGCCACAACGCAGGCCTTTGCTGGTTATGAGGGTGTGGCATCAGACAGTCCGGATCGTCCTCACCCTCTCTCCCTCCCGCGCAATATCCTGCCACCGCTCAAACGCAAGGGACATGTGACCCTCGACCTCTGTACACCAGCAGGCACCATCGAGCGGTGGACCGTGCCGCGGAGCTTCAGCAAGCAAGCGTACCACGACGCGCGCAAGGCGAGATGGGGCGATCTATGGGCACTGGGCGCCAAGACTCGCGTGCGACGTAACGTGCGACTCGGCAGAGGCATCGCCGAAGGCGAGGTCATACCCCAGGACGGCGGCGTCAGGGCTACCAGGGCTGCTGCGAGCGGGAAGAAGGGGCGCCCCAAGGTCGTGGAACTGGACTATGACGGCAAGGGCGTCTTGTCGGGTAGGCCTAGAGGTCTTGTTGGGCAGAGACCTGAGAGGAGGACAAAGAGCGGCAGAAAACCGCCCAGGCCTAGGAACTTCCTGAAGGACCTGGAAGAAGACGAGGATTGATATCTCCATAACGTGGAAAAACGCAACTCAGCCAAAGAGCAGGGAAGAGAATTCCCAGAGCACGGGAGCGGAATTCCCCGAGGAAGAGCACTGTGTGTCCATATTGGCACAATCTACAGACGCACGCTGGTCAGCGTCGCATGATATTGTAATACGGTCCTTTTCCCTCCTCGTTGATGCTCCCTATGCCGTGTTGTGTGTTAAGGTTGTTCATAATCTGTGCTCTGATGACTGGCGTTGACGAGCTGAGCAAGCTGTTGATTGTTGCTGATACCATGAGACCATAGCTGCCGCTTTCCATGAGCAAACCTGCGGTCTCTCAAGCCGGACCCTTTCTTGCCCATGCTGCATGAATCTCCTGGGGGATGGGGTTGCTGAGAGGGGCTCATTATCGTTTTGTTCTGCCTGGGTATGTGCTTCTCTGAGCCTGGGTATCAAACCTGGCTGCTTCCAAGCGCCCATTCCGAGTGTTGACACGTGGCGCTGGAAATGCACTGCTTGGGTGGCATGGGTAAGCTTGATAGGACATCCGCCGTGACCACCCACCAGGCTGTGAAGTCCATTTGCAGTGAGCTTCGCCTGTGATGTAGGAATCAACTCCACGAATCTCGATGATACTCGGCAGACTTCTTGCGCACGCACGCCATCTACGTATACCTGAGCAGCTTATCTCGAGTCGCCGTGCGAAATCAAGCCTGAGCTGCGGTTGCAAAGCTGGCAATGAGACCTCCCACACGAGGAAATCCGAGCAGGGCACCTGGGATCTACGAAGCATATGGTCAGCTTCAAGCTCGAATTTGCGTTTCTTGGGCCATCGAAATCATATGCGAACCATAGCATCAGTGTCTGATAAGATCAACGCCCGGGCTGAGAACCCTGGGGCGCCCTCCCAATAGAAGAAAAGAGAATAAGAAATAAGCCAGGGGGTCGGGCGCATAAGGTCTCTTGGTTCACGGGCTTCCTGAGGTCTGGGTTCCATCGCCAAGTGAAGACGTCGCGATTTTCCCGTGTGTTGGATGAATGGGCCCCCAACGGCTGGTCCGGAAGACAAGGCCTGGAGCTTAGCGAAATCATGCGTACGTTTTCGGGGTGTATACCGTTGCAGTGTGCAAAGACGGCCAGGCCTGACAGCATCGCTTTGGAGTCCGGCCCCGTGTGCACTTGCAATTTGGACGACCCGGGGAAGGGCCAAGTGAAGATAACAATGACTTGGCTGAGCACCTGAATAACATACCCGTGCCTGACAGCAGTGTCCGGGCCCTCATGGTCATCCAATCCTGATGGCTCGGGAAAGGTATAGATAACATCACCTTGGCCGGGGGTTCTGGAGATTTGAGGTCGTACCTGTTTGAGATGTTTTCTGTCGAAAATCAATGGCATACAGAAAAATGCCGAAGAACTGACTAGTTGGCTCGTTACTGCGGCTCAATCTTTCAAGGCTCGTCACAGATTAATATCCTGACGGGACATATACCTGTACCTATAATCCACCATCATCAACGCCTTCCTTCTGCCTGGCAGCGAGGCGGAGATTGCAGGTCAACGGCGTCACTGATAGTTGAAGCTGATAGCTCTGCAGCGCAAACTGGGTGCAGGGAGCTGACTTCGTGATCGCGTCCTCCTTTCACCGTCTAAGCATGCACCAACCGAGATGGCCCAAGTACAACAAGGTGCGACTCCTGCGCCGCCAGGACGGACTCCCAACTTCGAAAATCCGGAGGATGTTTTGCATACGATCAACCTCGTCTCTCAAATTCTCGCAGTCGCTACCGTCACACCAATTGTGTGTTTCAGGCTTTATGTAATAAGATGGAAGAATACCTCTCCTTTTCGCTTGGATGACTGTATGACCCCCATCTTTGCCTTTGGCACTCGGTCCTCGACTTGTGGAGATGATAACTGACTGCCAAAATCCTCAGAGTGTTGCCTTGTTTCGCTTGTAAGCTGATGCTGCCAGTATCGATATTGAACATAGGTGATTGACAGCACACAGATCCTTAGCACTCTATACAGCGCTACCAGTTGACAGCTTTCACAAGTACGTCTCCGCTGGCCTCCCCCCCCCTTTTCCTCCTTTTTTTTTTCATCGAAAGCCTCTAGCTAATGGCACGAACTGAACGCTTTCGGTGGAGGATTTCACTCGTGGGAGATTTCGCCACAGGAGTTTTCCAAATTTCTCAAGGTAGGTACATTTTCAAGACAAGACCGGCAACGAAACATACGGAACCTTGAGACTGAACTTTGACTTTTGAAGGCACTTTACGCAGACACCATCATATATGGGCCCAACGCCTGGTTTGTCCAGGTGACGCTCCGCTTCGTCATGACCCGCGTCTTCAACGTCAGCCGCGGCTTCGTTATCTTCGGATACTCCTTCATTGCCGCAATGCTAGGATATTATCTTCCTGTAATGATCATCAGAATCAACATCTGCCGAACCATAATGGGAATCTGGGACCTGACTGTCCCGTCTCAACGCCTGAACCAGCGAGCTACTTTTGTGGCCGACACCGTCATCAGCGCGGTTACGAATTTGGCAATCTTGCTAGCGCCGATTCCACTCGTCGGGGCGCTGACTATGCCTTGGAAGCAAAAGTTGAAGGTCTATCTTCTTTTAGAAGCAGGCGGTGTGGCCACCGCAGCAAGTTTCGTGAGAATGTACTTGGTAATCATGCTCCAGAGATCCGACGACCAAACGGTGGACTTTGTCAGATTCAACTTGCTAGGGTAAGCGAACTCTTTTCGTCGAGAATAAGCAAAGGTGTGCACCAGATTTTGACTTACGATGCGCTCAGAACCGCGGAAGTGAGCATCGGTTTGATTTGCGCCTGCCTCCCAACCCTCAACAGATTCTTCAAGGGCAGACATCAGCCTATAGAACCAGTCCGACATCCCTGGCAATTTGTAATGAAGACTCCCAAGTTTCTGCAGAGAACAAGACGCAAGAGGCCGGAGGAAGGACTCACGTGGACGACCTTGGAGCCGCTATCCCGAACGTATCAATCGAAGGCAACACGCACAGAATATCGGAACATATCTGGATCACAAGAGTAGAGTGTCGAATGCTGTCCATATGGTAGACTTTGAGACGGTCTCATGAATAGACGGGATGATTGCTCCTCGGTGGGCTTAATTCACTCGAAAGTTCTGTTGATAGGGTAGAGGTCAGAAGTTCCGCACCACGAAGAATGAAAGGAGCAAGAACTCGCCCGCAGAACGATGTATTACCTCGATAAGAACCACTGCAAACAATGGTTAGCTTGTATGCAGGACCGCATATCAGTCTGCTATCACACGAAATGTCCACCATTACAGAAATTTTACCAAGATTGCCTAGACCTATTGCGCTCGAGGCCGCTCAGGAGTGCATTCGCAACGACTATAATTTTCCATCCAAGACCGGGTCCTACCAACTGTCTGTCAATAATAGTCTGTCCAGCTTTTCGTGTTGATGGTATGTTTTCATCAGCCATCAAGTTTTATGATGTCGTGGGCAGCCGAAGCAAAAATGCCAGAGGAGCCGATGATAAGTGCAGGTGGTTCAGGGAGGGCCCAGCAGCCTGGACGTCTATCTAGTCGGTGTCCATTAGGATGATATCGCGAAGAGCTCCAGATCCATAATTAATTCCGAAATCATCATCTGAGAACAAGCAGAAAGACGGCGGTGAACAATGGCGCAGAGACAGGAGAAACGTATCCGTGTCAGGGGCTGGGCGGATTGTGATGCAATTTAACACAGCATCTTCACCTTTGCTGGCAGTTTGGACGAAAAAGAACTTCGATATCTCTACGATCTGTTCGCTGATCAAATTCTGGAAAAGTCAATCCCAAGCTGCGTCAATCTGATATTCCACCTCTGCGACCTCGAAGCAATCCAACGGGCCGTTTCCACGGGCAACTCTAGCATGCCAGCATCCTCCTCCCTACCGCGGGGAAGTAAAACCAAAGTTGCTCGGATAAATCTGGGATCCACAATCAGTCAACTGTGCGGGCCCTCAGTGTGTGTATACTCTCTATTGCGCAGTCCCAAGCGAAGTCGAATCGAAGGAATGCCATTCGAGCCGGAACCTCAATCCCCAATACCTTGGATCTTGCGCCTAGATATTTCTGCAGTCATGATGCCGCCGCAACGATACTGCACCTGGATGATCAGGGCGCATGGGTTCATATTTCTGGAGACTTTCAGGTATGCTGCTGCTGCTATGCATTCTTTTGCGCCTTTCTGCAAGTCCGGACTTTCCTGCCCAGTTTTCGCGTTGCACTCAACCACTGGCACAGATTCATCATGAACAAGCAGAGTATGGACTTTTTGGAAATTGCCCTCACCACTAGAGCTGATTCGGATTTCACACGGATTGGATAGCAATGGGGATAATCGGGAAGACTAGTTTTTTTACAAAGTCACTGTCTCTGATTGACATTTCCAGGTGGCAAATGCTCCCGACCACTCTGCATTATACTCGCAAAATATTCTTGTACAGCCACAAAAGATTAATGCAAGAGGACAAGATAGTCGAGAAGGAGTGGGGCATATAAGGCAGACCAAAGCGCTTCAACTTGCCATATCTGAATAAGTCGTCTTCGAGCTCAGCAGAAAGGGCAAGTCCGTAGCGACTTCAGGATGTCTCCGAGTTTCTTTTGAATGTTCACACAATCAGTCTTAGGTCCCAAAGCAGATTTCATCAATAATGCCAGTCGGCAGATTTAGTGTTCGACGATAAAAGTACCAAAAACATGTCCATCTTGAACAGAGGCACAAAATATTCAAAGTGTACAGACCAAAACTCGAATCGAAGGAAATTGGGATGCTTTGTCTCATGGATGCATCTGTGCATGAGAAAATTTGTGTTCATCCACGCACAACCAACATTGCAGCCTCAAGCCTCTCCATCTCCACCCTCAGCCGCTCTCTCTCCCGTTTTGTAGCTTGATCCTCACCTGCAATCATCTCCAGGGCGTCGGTGCTGAGGTCGAAGACCAGGTCTGTACTGAAGACGTGAAGTGGGCTGTCTTTGCCGTTAAGAAGGAAGTGGTCGATCACCTGTTGGCAGATGGTATCCACAAACCGTTTCACGGAAACCTTGTAGTAGCTCTCTAGTATATCATGCAGGTATTCGCGGACCTGTTCCGGGTTTGCCCTGTTGATATCTAGGCTATTGAGTAACGCCAGCCTGATTACGGGCCCTTCAAAATTATCACTGTGTACGGCCAGGCCGTTGAGGGATTCTTGAAGACGCCTTGCTTGGCCTTTCTGAAGCTCGGCGCTGAAATAGCGGTTGTATGTGTAGGGTTTCCCCTCTCGCTCGACCTCTAGGAGGAAGCTAGCGTGACGCATACTGCGCTTATAGGACTCTTGTAGCTTCTCCAGCAGGACATTGTCCCAAAGCTGTGTCATCACTTGCTGTTCGGTGCAAGTATGTGCCAGTAACTCAATGATGAAATGGTGCACCAGAGCGATAGCATCACTGACGAGGTCCTCCCAGCGTCTGGATTGCTCTTTGAAAATGGTGCCGAGAAGCGCGCCTCCAACCTGCAAAGCATTAGCATGTTCCTACCAGGGGGAAGGGGGGTTTTTGTTTAGGGGTTGCAACCAAGTCAATAGAATGGCAACATAATATCAATGTTTAATCAAGGTCTCGACAGTATTATTAAAGTTTCGTCTATCCTGACTTATATATCCCTGACATGATGGTACTCTTGATATAGTGTGATATACTGTCAGCCCTTAACATAGTATGACATACTGTTAGCCCTTAACATAGCCTTAAAAAAAAAGGTACCTATATACCTTGTCCCCCACCCAACTATTTATCAGCTATTTAGTGGCTTAACTATCTACTAGGAAAAGATCTATAAAGTTACAGACTTATCTAAAAATAGTAGTAGATTTAAAGCAAATAAGGTTCCAACTAGTAGTTTAGATATTAGCTAATATAGAGATAAAGCTGATATTATAATATAGTATAGCCCTTAAAGCTAAGCGTTATAACACAGTGGCGGGTAACGCTCTCCGAGCAAGGCCCTAGTTAGCTATAAAACCACTCTGCTACCACCTATTTTAATAGTTTAAAAAATCAATCTTTCTTTATACCTTCTAAGTAAACCTGTTTTAAAGATATTACCTCTATATCTTACCTGTAGTATACACCTTTATATATAAAGCCACACCGTCTTAGTATAAGCTTTCTTAGGCCTATAGATAGTATATAACCTACCTAGTATACCTTATTTTATTAGTAAATAACTATAAGAGATCCTTATATAAATAGGTAGAATAACTAGGTAGTATATATATTTATAGCTAATAGGTCTACTTACTAAATATTAAATTTATTCTTATTATAAGTTTCTATTTATAAGTCTTTTAAGATTATTAATAAACTGCTTATAAGGTAGCTCTAATTATATATAAGGAAATCCCCTTTATTATATTAGTATTTTTAAAGCAAGATTTATAAGCTAAAAAGCAACTTAGCCGGCTAAGGATAGTAGTTATAGTTTTAATATAAAGAAAGATAAGTTTATTAGTACTAAAAGGTTATTTAGAAAGCCGGAAGACTTTAAGGTTTTATTAATTAGATATAAAATAAACCTTAAAGTATAGATAAAGAAACTCTTTATCTTTTCTAGCTTAAGATAATTTAAGAGGTAAATCTTCTAGCTGATATTTTTATAACTCTAGATACCTATTAAGAGCTTATTTAATAAGTAAATAGTTATAAATAATTATAATTAAGACCTAATTAATAGTTAATTTTTAATAAGAGAGTATTTATATATATTAAAGGAAAGTAGGTAGAAAAAGTTATTTATTTACTCTTAACCCTTTAATTCTTACCTAATTATTTCTTTATAATAACTTTAAGTATATATACTAGGCTATATATAGTACTAGGGGAGATATAATATAGTAGTAGGTAATACTCTCTAAATAAGGCCCTAGTTAGCTATAAAACTACTCTACTACTACCTATTTTAATAGTTTAAAAAATTAATCTTTCTTTATACCTTCTAAGTAAACCTATTTTAGAGATATTACCTTTATATCTTACCCGTAGTATATACCTTTATATATAAGGCTACACCCTCTTGGTATAGGCTTTCTTAGGCCTGTAAATAATATACAACCTACCTAGCGTGCCCTGTTTTAGTGGCAAGCCTATTAGGCCTAGCTCCCCTAATAAGGCTTATAAAAAAGCCCTACTTAACTAGTGGGTCCCTCTCCCTTTTAGCCAAGTAGTAAATTCTAGCGTTTTATATTAAATAGTAACTATAACTAGCTACTATCTAGCTAAATCGGGAAAAGATATTATACCTAAGAATCCCTTAATAAATATATAAGGCTTTTAGTTTAATCCCTAGTTATATTAATTTGGTGTAAAAAAACCTGGCTATAGATTAGCCTTATAGTAAGATATAAGCTATAGGGGGTTTTAAAAAATACCCTTTTAAAAGGTATACTATATAGCTTAGTTACAGATAACTTTTTAGTTACCTTATAGGGGGTATTTAATATAGTATAGCCCTTAAAGCTAAGTGTAGTAAGCCTATTAGGCCTAGTTTCCCTAATAAGGCCTGTAAAAAAGCCTTACTTAACTAGTAGGTTTCTCTCCCTTTTAGCTAAGTGGTAAATTCTAGTATATTACATTAAATAGTAGTTATAACTAGCTACTATTTAGCCAAATCGGGAAGAAGTATTACACCTAAGAATCCCTTAATAAGTATACAGGGCTTTTAGTTTAATCCCTAGTTATACTAATTTGGTATAAAAAGACCTGGTTATAAATTAATCTTATATTAAGATATAAGCTATAAGGGGTTTTAAAAGGTATTCTTCTAGAAGGTATACTATATAGCTTAGTTGTGGATAACTTTTTAGTTACCTTACGGGGGGTATTTGATATAGTATGGCCCCTGAAGCTAAGCGTGGCAAGCCTATTAGGCCTAGCTCCCCTAATAAGGCCTACAAAAGAGCCCTACTTAACTAGTGGGTCCCTCTCCCTTTTGGCCAAGTGGTAAATTCTAGCGTATTACATTGTAGCTACCATTTGTTGGACACAAGTCTGTGGGATAAAAGGAATGAATTCGGGAAGAGCTAATCTATGGGAGATGGGTGGGCAACCTCTGCTTTTTGACATGGCGGTTGTCCCCACACACTGAAACGCTTCGGAAAGGCTATTTGTAATTTGTACTGCATCATATTATCTTGACATAATGTTAACCTCTTGATATAATTTATTTCTGACAGACTATTGTTAGTATTTTGATAGTATTCTGCTGTAATGTTAAAATTTTGATTGAATCTTGAGATTATAATAAAAAAAGTATGTATTGCGTGACCTAGTCAGTAACCCCCCCTCCCCCTGGTAGGTTGCCATTATTCAGATCTATGGTTCCTCTCACCGTGCCCAGCTCAGGCCCGCGGCTCTTCTGGAAGACGTCATCAATGTGATCCATGATAGGGTCATCTGATGGCTCTGGGCACTGGAAGCGCTCCGGACGAATAATGTCGTCGAGATCATCGACTTCATCACTCGGTATATCGAACCCGATTTCTGGAAGTTGAATTCGTGGCTGCTTGTCATGATCTTCGTTCTTGTGGGAATGCTCAAATTGTCGGGTGTGACCCTTCTCAGAGAAGACCTCAGAGAAGACCTCATTCAGCTTGATGATCCTTGTGATGAGCCTCATTTCCAGCCGGTCGTTAAAGATCTGGTCTTCGTTATAGTAGGCGTTGAGCGCATAGCCAACTATACACTCGAAATTGGCTGCGAGCTTTCCCAGATAGGCTCGTTGGGATTTCTCGTCGCTCCGCGAAACACCCATAGCCTCAGATTTCTTGCCACACTCGGAAAGTCTCTTGGCGATTTCTATTAAGACGCGAGTCAACGTCTAGGCATATGAGGTGATACAGAGAAAACATACCTTTCTTGAGTATAGGGAACTCTTTTTTCGAGATGTCCATGAGGAGATCGTGTAGGATAACCCTGAGCGCACTGATTCCCAGCCGCCGAGACGATGCCACAGACGCCCAAGGCTCCTCTCGGAAGAATATCTTCTCCTGGTCGTCCCTTTTCCGCAGGGAAGAATCCTCATCATCGGCTCCCCGATTCTTGACAACGCAGTACCCCAGTTTCAGATCTTGGCGCTTTCCTTGGATGAGGTCCAAGATGTTCTGCTGCACAGCTCGCTCTGGCGCGAGATCAGGTTTGGTCAACACTCCCATCGTCCGGAAGCCGTTGGGGTCGGCGTCCTTAGCAAGCTTGAGAATCTCCTGAGTGGCGATGTCAACGTTGCATGGGATCACTGCCAGTATTATCGTCCTCGAATCTTTCATATAGCGTTTAACCATCTAGTGCGTTTTAGCTACCCGCCTCGTGTCCTAAACTGATGCGTTCTGGAATATTCCAAAAACAAAAGAGGAAAGACGGGGACCCGCAAAAGGAGAAGAATGACACTTACGGATGTAACTAGCGTGATATCACTGTCAGTGGTCAGATTGGGAGTTGCGGTGCGAAAGATGCCAGGCACGTCGATAACTGTCAGGCCTGGTTGTTCCGGACCGTTGATCTCGATTTTCAAGATGTCCTCACTGAAGGTGGTCAAACCATCATCTGGATCATCGGAAGACCCGGCGCCCGATCGGATCCCCATGGCATGATTTGCTTCCACGAAGATGTCTGCAAGATCCTGTGGGTTCATCTCGTCAAGACAGCGACGGAATTTCCGCAGCCTTTGCTTAATGGCGTCGTTGGCATCTGGCCGCGGAATGATGGTGATCGATACACTACGCGCCGAGTCTCGCCGGCAAGTGATTTGCGTGGCATATCTTGTGCAGAGGCCAGCGGCCCGGGGAAATGAGAAGCCAGTGAGACTCTCGAGAACAGAGCTTTTGCCGGACGATTGGTCTCCAACAACAACAAGCTGAGGCAGAGAAACGATGGCACCGACATTCAGCTCTCTCAGTCTGTCGATTTTGTCCAAGAGCGCTTGGTTCCCAAGACCCTCGGCTGGATTGTCCGTTTTTGTCATGCTTCCCATCGTCAAGCAGCTCCTAGCTGGGCAAGGAAGCAAGGGACAACACCGATGTATGAGCAAAAATGAAATGGATGGAATAAATCCAAGATAGGTTGTTCAAGTAAAGGTATGAATGAAGTAAGAGGGAGTGCAGCAGAACGGCAGGTTTTCTTTCGACTTTTATAGGCATGCGGTAGCGCAGCCGACCAGGAAATGCGCCAGGCCCATGACATCGATTCGTATTCCATGAGGCTTGCCTTCAATGCTTTCATCATTTTTGCTCCCAAAATGCCTTGCAGGATGGCGATGCCTAGGGCGGTTGTTGGTCGGGCATATAGGCAGGCCTCGCGCCCGGGCTCAGTGTCCTGCCATTGGCTCGCCGCGTTCGTGGTAGGCCTCCTGCAGCTACGCCCTTCATTTTGTTGCAAATGCAGCCAAAAGGGACGAAGAGACAGAGACAAAATGTGACGTGTCTCGACATGGTAAATCAATCCCATTCCAATTAAATGGTATGCACAACAGACTAATTTTGAAACCGTGAAGTCGAATGGTCAGGACTTCACAGTGTTTCGAAAGCTCATTGGCATCGGAAAATGTGCCGGAAAAATCATTGGACAAAAGCCTTCTCCCTCGACCCAACCCTTTTCAAAAGCAAAATCTGCTGTCATCTTCTCAGTACGGTCCAAATTTAAGTAGCAAGCACACTACTGCCAGTGTAGCTTCTTGTTGCATCATGGCGGCACGGCACTTGTGCAACGTCCCGTTGCAAACGCTTCACGACCGCGAAAGTAGGAAACGAGCCTGAGTAGTTCGTCTAAGGTTCGCAAGGCGGACGGGGCTACTGCCAGCTATTCGGCTCAAACATGCCCCGTAGTCGTGTAACGGCTTTTCAGAGCATCATCAAGGAAAATGCAAACTTGGACCCGTTTGACTTAGTACCAAGCCTGCTGAGAAAGCTGCGAGCCTAATTTCCTGGGTCCGCTTCACCATCAACAACAAAAGAACGAGTTGTTGCTGCTGTCCGCAGAAGGCCGATAGAGGGAGAGGATATCACCCTGCGGAGGGGAAGTACTTCTGTTGTAGGTAATTTGTTTCCCCACGCTCGATATCTAGACGATTCGGGTGAGGACTTATGAGCTCTCATCTACATCATCATTCACCATCGCACGCGACATCCTGCATGTGGCTGTCGTCTTCCTCAACCTCAAAAAAGTCTTCGTCTTCGTGCTCATCGTCAACGTCTTTGCCGTTGAAGAGCGGTCTTGGATGTGGCGAGCTCTCGAACCCCGAGAGCAAAGCCGCTCTGAGGTCCGCGCCGTCCTCGCCGTGCAGCTGTCCGCCTATCGATACAAAGAGCGACTCGTCAGAGGTGTTGGCCTGCAGCTCCTCACCTTGGTCGCTCCAAGCCTCCGCCTGCAGATATTGGTGGACTTCCTCGGCGGTAACCCCTCGAGCTCCGCGCTTCTGCCGCTCGGTATAGTCCATCGCGTGGGTGAGGTATACGTGCATCTCGTCCACGAAGTGGACATTGCAGCGCCAGACTTCTTTCCCGCCCAGCGTAGGTACAACGCAGAAGAACAGGTACAAGTCATGGTCCTGAGGTGACTTGAAGCAGATGCGCAACAACCCGGACGTCACTAATGAACCATCGAATGCCGGTAGTCTCAGGATGGCCGTGTTGGCGTCGAACATGCCTGCGGGGTGGCTTTCTATATCGTAGCCCATCGATCCCAAGGGCATTCCGTGTCTCCCGGGATAGAGTAGCTGCCGTGCAGTTGGATGAACGAAGAGCATAACACCATGCTTGAACGGGCGTTCGGATAGAGGTAAGTATCTATCGATGTCGATGTGTGGAACGTGCCTGGACCGGATCACCAAGTCGTGACCCTCCCTCCTATCCGTTGCTTCTGCGGAGAGCATCACGACTGACTCGAAGAACCTGGATCGATGGAGTATATTTGTTGCGGTTCTTCTCTGTGTAGCACGTTGCATTGCAATGCAAGCCCTTGCCCTCCGGTTTCCACCTGACAATCCGGCATCGAGAACAACGAATATCTGCGTCAAGGTATATATAAGCGGCAGGTGAATCGACAATCCAAGATTTGTCATGGGATACGGCATTGGGTTCTCCCAGGCGTCGATAGGAATAAAGTCTCCCGATTCGGCGAACGCCAGCGGTGAAGGAGCCAGCATGCTCGTCCAGTCTGATGGTACATTTGTCCTCTTCTTTCGAGTCCAGCAGAATATGGTGTGGTCGTTAGAGGTCTTAATAATCTCTTCCTGCAATCTAGTAAAGGCCTTATTTCCCTCTCCATACAGAAGAGGCATGTTGACATCGAAGATTCCGAGCAGACAGTAGGCCATGTCTTCGACCCTTGTTGTTACTCGTCTGGCAGCCCAAGACATCTTTTTTGCAAGGCTGATTTGGCGCAGGGTCTCCTTTCCCGTCAGAATTGATGTTGGAACCCCAGTTGTGCTGGATATCGTGTCTAGTAGAAACTTATCCGATCGATGACCAATCTTCTTCCAAGACTGAGAGTAGAAAATCATTCCCCTAGGGGCAATTAGCTCTTGGAGTGTCCATCCACGGGTGAACCACCGGCTCTCGCGAAAGCATCGAAGTGAGTCGCGCTGCGAGAGCTCAACATCGGGCACGTCTGATAGGTAGGCATAGCAGACGGTCGAATCTTGATACCATGCGTACATAGAGTTGATGGCTTCGGATAGCTCTGCCGAGCTCGACTTGTCGATGCAAATCGTGTCGATCCATAGCCACTCTATTCCGTTTTCAAGAGCTGTTCTGCATGCCCCTTGAACCTTTTGGAAGCCGGACTTGGTGGTCCTTGTTGGGTTCAGGTCGAGGAAATCCCGGTAGCTGATCTCCTCGCCGTCAACCCATCTATGGCTTAAGATAGCATAGGGGACGACCTTGGGCCCACGACACTCTCTGAATTCGAAGGTGCTGGTGTTGAGCAGCCGCATCGCGCTGTCTTGAGTAGCAACCCAGTGAGCCTGGCCTACGGGCGGGCAGTGGTCAAAGAGATGGATCGAAATGGTGATCCGCCGAGTCCCTAGCTCAGCCTTAATGTAATCATGGCTGCAGGTGGCCTCCGGTTGGTGCCAGTTCCGGTTAGCTCAGGAGGAAAGCATCCCACGGCCACAGCAGTAAGTAAGCCTGCCCAGCACGACGCGTTGCGGGACCTGGCCGGCGCTCCTCTCCCGTCGATACCAGCGCATCTATCCAAGCAGGAGGAACCAGATCCAAATGCCTTCTGGACATAATTGAAATAATGTTTGGAAACTTTGATAAAATCTCTGGGTAATCCAGCCCTAAGTTGATGTCTTCCTGGACATCTAGATTGTGCTGATCCGACCTGCTGACAGTCCCCCACCAGCGTGGCACCCGTGGGTATAACCTGCTGAGGTCTTGTCTCTAATGGTTCAAATTCGCATTCCTTGGTCCTTTTCTCGACTCTGAGGTCTCATGCGGGGCTTCCGAATCAGCACTGTTGGGGAAATGCTGAGCAGTACTCACCTTGCCTAAAGAGACGCGCTTCTCACAATCCATCAACGAGCTGTATGGCGCAAGTAATGCGGTATAACGCTAGGAACCTTGGGGCTCAGAATTCGATCTGGTCCCTTTGTTTGTGACAAAGGACGCGTTCGAGTCCATACGCGCCCGGGCGTGTTTGGCCTTCACGAAATAGGGTGTGCGCTCTCGCGAGCCCTTGGAGGTGAGCAGAAAGGCGCCTCAGGCTCCACTCGCTCAAAATATAACATTGCAGTTACGAAAAGCCCTTCCATGGGTCCCAGGAGCAAGCAACTGTAGAATACGACGTGTTAGGGCCATATCGGCTCAACTTGTATCCCAACGCGGCTGCCATCCGGTCTTAAAAAGCATCCGGTCTGCGCACATCACACTTGCGATTTACGAGAACTGGCCACACGTCATTTCTGGTTGAATATGGGATTCAAAGGTGCATGGGGACATTGAGAAGGTGCTGTATCACCGCCAAGCTCCATCGCAGTACCGGCATTGGGGCGAAGACTGGAGAGCCGCCTCTTACGCCATGCATGTTGGGTGCGAACTGCACTGCAACAACCCAGATGCCCAATGGCCCTGATTCTCTCATGTTCGATGTACAAATGCACCGTATATCGAGTGCAAAACACATAAATCACTTGTTATTGCGCGAGAACATGTTCCGTGCTCGCTCGCGGAATGGCTGCCTGGCAGCTTGAGGAACTGGACGTCTGTGGATCCTTCCCGAGTCCGCCCAACAAGGCTGCGGCCACTTTCATCACTGGTATTGCGAACCAGGCGACATCTTGGTGGGGAGGTGGTCTGAGATGGATGTATGCGACGATTAAGAGGTTTATCAGCATAGATTCAAGGTTGGTAGGAAGGGAATGTTATTGGTTTAGCGGTAGCCGGCACCCACGTCGCAGTAGACCATCAGCAGGAAAGGACTTGCTGAGAAGTGAGAGCTGCTGGCAATCCGAGAAACAGGCAAAACCATTGCTAGACACTCCTCTAAACGGCGGTGAGCCACGGGGAGTTAGACTTTGTTTCCCTGTTCTCGGGCAACAGGTGGTGTGGGCTCTTGTTTGTACTGTGCCTTGTCGCGCCAACAGATGCCGCTGAGATCAACACCCCTACAGTAGCTGGGGGCCAAAATGTAGCCCACCAGTTGAGCGACTGCCAGCCGGACCGTCGTTCAATGAATGCGCAGGAGCATGTGAGCATGCTAAGGAGCCCCATAGCTCAGTGGCGTGCGGATGATCAGACCGCCCATGGGATGCCGAAGCGGTCAAAGATTCCTGGTCTCAAGTGCTGCTTGCAATGAGATCCGTCACAATTCCTCAGGACCATGCGAACAAGCCAACCACACGGCCAGGCAGAGTTTCCAGCGGATAACACAAGCCTTCCAGGACGAGTAGCTCCCAGTCAGGCTGTGAGTGACCGGGGTCGTTCCTCCACATCATGATCTAGCCAGTCAGGACAATGGAGTGAATCTGCCTTGACGAGTCTTGCCCTCGTTGCCGCCGCAAATCCTCGGCAGGATTGCTTCCCTGGAAGTTTCCAGTAACAAAGAGCCCTGGAGTCGTTCCGCACGTGGCTTTTTGGCGGCGGGTGTCGAAGTGATTGGGGTCTGGGGTCAGCCATTGCAGAGATCTATTACGTGCATGCTCAGCAGCGCGGGCCGAAGCCGTAACGCGTCCCGTACCAGCTTTTAGAAAGACGCCATAGATCTTGAAATGCACCGCCAGCCTCTCTTCGCACCGCGTGACTGCTTTTGGTCCGTTCGATTGACAGGAGCCCCCTCTACTGCGATGCGAGGCACACTGAGCAGCCATCCAGACCACGTCCGCCCCCGCTCAGAGGCACAGCCATCCAAACGAGGTCGCAACAGGCGACACAACACCCAGCGCGTGCATTCTTCCGTGGGTTTTCTCCTCGGGACTTCACGCCCGCCATGTAGCTACTCAGAAGCGGTCTGCGTTCGCGAAATCGTGCCGAAGATCTTCAGATAGTAAGGCATGGCGAAATCCCCAGCGGCTGCCACGTCGACAGAGTATCTAACCCATGGCGAGGTATTTGCCTGATGTTCCCCGGTTTTGTGGTACCCCTGTTTGCGAAAAAGTGACATATTTGGTTGCCTCGTTCTGCCTTGTGCTTCTTCAGGGGTAGTTTCCGGCCGCTTGGCAGACTATCAAGCAAAGCCGACAGAGACCTGGACGTGTGCGTGCCCGCCCAGCTCGCGCTGGAGCTCCCTGCAACCGTGATCAGTCAAGGTGGTGGCAGGCCTCTGCAGAACTCAGAATGGGCGGGCGCTGCAAGAAGACCATTAAAGGAGATTGGGAATCCTTCCGGTATTGTTCTTTCGTCGACCACTCCCCAGGCGTCCAAACCTCTGACTGCTATTGCTCATGCTAATTCCCGAGCGGTTCCAAGAGCGTGCCAACAACTAGCAGCCATACAAGGGTTTTGTTTTTGATACAGACTGCACACTGATCATTGTCAGACCGAAATGCCGCGTGAAGAAAACCCTGCGGTGCCTGGCCCCCAAACGCGTGTTGGTTGTACCACGTACTCAGACAGGTGCTTTATGCCACTCCTCTGCATCGTCCTGGGAGTCCATCCCAGCCCGTGCTGACTGATCCCTTCTAGAAGTCCTGTACAGCCTGATAATGCCGTGTTTTCGCCATCCAAAGACAATATCGAACAGCTAAAGCAGCATTGTCGAAGCCTTCGTGAAGACGTCCTCCAGACCGAGCTGAGGGACCGCGGTGTCGTTGAGGCAGACCAATGGACGGCCTGGAAATCAGACCAAATGCGAGCTCCTTCAGATTATGGGAACACCCCTGGGTCCTCGGTCGCTGCCAATGCTGGGTCTCCCAGGTATCGTTGCCTGTCCACTGCCGTCAAAGCATCTCTTCTCATTCCGTGCATGCTGACGCAGTTAACTTTCTGCATAGAGGTGGTACTGAAAGTGATGTCGCCCGTAATGACACCCTCCAAAGCGCCGTGGCCGAACTTCACGACAGTTTCGAGTGTCTGAGAGGGGTCGACCCGAACGGCAGCTCCGCCACGCTCGAGCACTGCCCATACTCGACGCATGACTTCAGCGCCGAGCTCCCGTCGGCCTTGCAGGAAACTGGATCTAGACGACTTGTGGATGGGGGCTCTGGAGAATAATCGTGGGAAGAAGTCAATACTGTTGGGCGAGGCGAAGCATATGCCATCGCCTTAGTTAGAGGGGTCGAGAGGCAAGGCACCGGACCTGAGGATCGAAGTGACCCGGATTTGCTGCAGGGCATCTCGTCGTGGCTACCGCAAAGATAACAAATTGAACTTGACAGTCTGCAAAGTACCCAACGCTAACATGAGTCTTGGATAGTGATTATCATGTACCTCAGCGGACACATTAGGACCAACGTGCCTATGCCCACATGCTTGAAGCCTCTCGATACCCACGAATTTGGAGACCCGGAATCATCCAAAGGGCCAGGATCGGGACAGGACCTTTGGCAGACCACAACGTGGATACTGACTCCAATGGGCAAGCTTCCGTCTTGACCAACAAGAGAACGCACAAGTCGACAATGTGTCAAGCCGTTTCGGGCGGAAGTCTATTCCGCACGTTCGGGACATTGAACCTGGCAGACAGCGAGTCCCTACCATGAATCCAAGAGAAGTCCCGAGCTTCGAGTTACCTGCTGGAATGCTTGTTGGACACTCGTGCTCAAGAGAAATTGCCAGTTGGACCTTGGAATGGGAGGGCAGGCTGTCAGATTGGCACTCACTCTGTGCAAGACTCTGTGCGTCGCATGGAAGGCAACACTCGAGGCTCGAGATGCGCATGTTTTTCCAGCACTATTTCCTCCTCTCCTGTCGGTTGACCAGCATCGAGACGGACCTGTCATCCCGTGACTTACTTTCTGGTCTTCACGCCGGCGCTACTGCAGCAACCTTGAAGGGGCCTCGGCTCCAAGGGTGTGCGCGGATGCCGCTGCTCTTGCTACCAGTAAAATAGTCGAGCTGACAATGCGTCAAGGCCCGCACACATGTGTTCGATCGCACCTCAGGCTCCATTGGCGGCTCCAGGAGTCGCACTGCGGCGTCCGAGCTGGGCGGGCATCAACCCCAGACGCACAGCAACGCTCGCTGCAGGGCACCCACAGCAGCAGTCTGCCAAGTACCACCGTGATCGGAACGTGGGTCTCGTGTTGTGGAACCCACGGACCGGCCAACTCAAATCCGACCTCACTCGTCCACGGTTGATGCTGTACTACGGTGCAGAGTATCATCTCGTGTGTCCGGACTGGGGTGTTACGGCTGGGAGGAATGAGGGGAAGTTGGTCCACCGTGCCAAGTACTTGGGCGCACGAACGACCTTCCAGAAGGATGCTACTGTACCGTACAGTACGGAAGGAAGCGGCCCTTGGTGCCTTTGACAAGGGACGAACTGCCCCAGTACCAAGCGCGAACCACTGGCAGAGTGAAAACTGACAGGGCAGATCCACTAGGTTTTTGACGGCGTCAACCCTGTTCGGATCGAGCCAGTCGGACTGCCTGAAACCACCACAGGTGTCTGTCTATTCGTGGCACATCCTGGACCAGGACCCAAGACCAAGATCAAGTTGCAGTTTGGACGACTGAAATGCCCAGATGGGGAGAAGGCCTGGGCCTAATCAGACTCGTCCCCGTCCATTGGCCTCCACATCGACAGGACCTCGGCTGGACGTCACTCACATACTATAACCGGGCCTGTTGGGCAGGGATTCGCGCGCCCAGGAACACCATCAGATCAAGTGGAGCCATGCTGCTGTCACAAACCCCAACATCGCCGTTACATCTCTTCTCACATTGCCCCCTTGGCAATTTCAAGCCTCACCCAATGGCAACCCGGGAGCCCTGGGAATATTACTGAAAGGGGCAGGCGAGCTGGCCTTACACACCCCGGGGGCCCACTGCCTGGCTGCTCGCCCGACCCTGGATATGGGATTTACCGATCATGGGATTCCACTTAGCATCTTCGGGATATTGGAAATCTCACTGCTAGTGGGGCACGGCGGGAAAAGATGTTAGAAAGGCCAGACACATAAAGGGACCCGGTTCCTTCGAAGAGACTGCACCAGCTGGCAGCCTCTGGCTGTTCATCACCGTCAAGCTCAACAACCTCAGCAAGCGGCGGACTCCCCGGTGCGTGCCTGAGTACCTGGTGACGAGGACTCCACTTGGACTGCACTCCCTTGTCTTGTCGCCCGTCCCACAAAACCATAACAAACATGAGGGCCACAGCCGTTCTAGCCGCCGTCGCTTCGGCCAGATTGGCGGTCTCAGCCGCCATACCCGCCCGCGACATTCCGGCCACAGGCGTCCCCATCACCGAGCTCGACTCCTATCCGGACCTGCTCACCGTTACCGAGGCCCCATCCGACATAAGTCTCGCCGCTGCCTACGCAGGCACGGCCAACGAGCTGACTGACGGGACGCCATGTCGTGCCGTAACCCTGATCTGTACGTACAAGCCCGTCGCTCTTTTTGGGTCTGGTCCGTTTCGTGTGAAATGATCAAGAGCCCATGGCCTCGGCATATGTGACCACTGTCTAACACACCGCAGACGCTCGGGGAACGACGCAGAGCGGCAACATCGGCGCTGCCGGTGACGTCGGCCCCTTGATGATGAATAACCTGTCTTCCATCATCGGCGCGAGCAACCTGGCTGTCCAAGGTGTCACCTATGCTGCCGACGTCTTTGGGTTCCTGGCTGGCGGTGACGCCTCGGGGAGCCAGACCATGGCTGACCTAGCCACGCGAGTAAGTTGTGATTGTCTGTTTCACCTTGAGCGGCAACATGAATTCTGATCCGTTGGACAGGCAAGCACTCAGTGCCCCAACACCAAGATCGTGCTGTCGGGCTACAGCCAGGGCGGCCAGCTCGTCCACAACGCGGCGAACCTCTTGAAGTCGAGCCAGGTTGTTGTCAACAAGATTGCTGCCGGTGAGTGCCTCAAAATCGCCTTCTCCCTTCCAACGCTCGCATTCCTAGTCGCTAACCTTACGGTGCCCGGGCGTAGTCTTGATCTACGGCGACCCGAACGACGGCGACCCGGTGGGATCCATTCCCAGCTCCAAGGTCAAGATCATCTGTCACGAGGGAGACAATATCTGCGAGGGCGGGATATTGGTGCTCCCACCACACACTAACTACCAAATTGACGCGAATGCGGGAGCACAGTTCATAGCTTCAAAGGTCTAGCCATTACACAAACTATCGTCATGAATACAAGTTACATATTACGAAATTAATGTAAATAATCATGTGAAACAACAAGCCCAGCTCCGTGCCCTCTAGTTCTACCTCACAGCCTAGCAACAGAGCCACTCAACGCCTCCCTATCCGATAGTAGTGTTACAAGAAGATTCTAAGAGTATTTGGTACATAGAAGCGATCCGAGACATTCGATATGTTTGAACCCTTCCCAAATCATATACAGCCGTACAGAGGTTCCAGAGGTTTATACACCGCTATCAATCTGCTCAGGAATGTCTGTAGCCGTGAACGCGCTCCAGTCCCTGCAGGTCTGCGCGACCTTCTGCGGGATGGGGAGCTTCTTGACCTGGTCAGGCTGCACGAGGAACTGCAGGAAGAAGCCGGCGGACGCGTGCCATGCGATGTGACAACTATGTGCTCTTGTCAGCAAAAGTTTTACTTGCGCCGAAGCTGTAACGAAAGAGAGCGTGTAGTCTGAAAAGAGGTGTGCACTCACTGGAATGGCCAGACTCCTGCGTGGTCAGGGTCGAATTGCACCACGATGTATCCGTTGGCGCGGACCTGCTGGACGTCACGACGTTGCGGATTGTCGGGGTTCACGACGACTCCGTTCCAGGTTCCTGCGCCCTCGGCAAGGACGTACATGTTGTAGCCGTGGAGATGGATAGGATGACTGCGGAGCAATGTTAGGGTTGATCTTGGCAGGGACATGGACAGAGCACAGCCGTGCAGAAAATCAGGGAGAACTCACGCGGCAGGAGTATCATTCTGAACAATGATCCTCACGCTCGAGTTGGTGCCAATGTTCCGGATATTGGCCTCGACGGGGAATGTCAGGTTGCCAGCGTTGGCCATCAGCAGGGGCGGGGCGTTGTAGTCGACGCGGCTGCTGACGCCGTCGAAACTCCAAAGCGTGTTACCCGTCGCGTTCTGGAACAACTTCACACCAAAGGTATTCGTGCTGGAAGGCGTAGGCGGCTTCATCTTGTACATGGGGGTGGTAATGGCCAGGTCATCGTTGGCACAGTTTCCTGGGTCAGGGATATTCCAGGCCTGAGATGTTGGCTGCTTGCTGGTGTCTGCCTGGTCATAGTACAGCGCGGCAACGGCGTTGGGCTGGTTCGTCAGGGAGCAGGAGGTGATGTTCGATCGGATCCAGAACGCGGACCTCGAGTTTCCTGCATTAGCGGTGACCAGGACGTCGGCACGCTGGCCGATACCAAGGGTGACGACCCTGGTGGAATACGGGTTAATCTCCACGAAGTCGTTGGCGATGACGGTCATGTTGTGGCCGTCGATAGAGAACCGCTGGACACCCTCGGAGCCACTGTTGATCAGGCGCAGGCGGTGGGTCTTGCCGGTAGTGAACTTGAACTTGCTGATTCCGGCATTGCTGGTGCACTTGGAGGTATCTCCTTGGGCAACCTTGGTGCAGTCGAAGTTCATCTTTCCGTTGATTAAGTTGTTGTCAGAGAAAACGGGCGGCGAGTTCGGAGCCATCGTTTGTTCGACCAACTCCAGATAGGATGGATGATACCAGTCAGACAGCATGACCGGACCGATGTCGATATCATAGTTCTTCTGGTTGGGTCCGTATATGATCATTGGACCGGTAACACCACCCGAGTACTGAGCACTGCAAGTCGAGGAGATTAGTCACATACTCGCGCGTCCATGTCTTGTCTATCTTGGGAGAACAAAGGCTTTTCTTGCATCAGGGACTATACTAACCTGTAGTGGGAATGATACCAAGTAGTTCCGTAGAGTTCAGCCTTGAACTGATAGGTGTAGCTCTTTCCAGGCGGGATAGGGCACTGATCTACACCAGGTACACCGTCCTCCCATGGTGTGGCGGTCTGGAGGAAGCCATGCCAGTGAAGAGCTGTTCCCTCGGCTTCGCCAATGGAGTCCTTGGTGATGTTGTTGTGAACGGTAACTTGGATGGTATCTCCCCAGTTGGCCTCGATGGTAGGCCCGGGGAAGGCCCCATTGACAAGCAGAACGGGTTTCTGATATCCATCTGGGGCCAGCATTCCTCGACTGATGGTAAAGTCATATGAGCGAATTATACCGGTGTTAGGAGACTGAGTGTACGGGCTGGTGTTTGTTGGTGTTCTGGTTCCCCAGGGGAAACCGTTGGGCAGAGGATTATTGGTAAGAAAAAGAGGGAATAAGACGGCCTGCAAAGTTCCGAGGAGTGATTTTCCATTGGTCGCGGACTGAGCCAGGGCTGCTGTAACGCCAAAGAGCCAGCCGAGGGCACCATTGATGACCCCGTTGATAGTCCCAAAGATGTTGTCGAATAGACCCATTTTGAGTTACAGTCCCGTCTCAACGTCTACGTTGAAGTGAGTGTATCTCAGAAAAAAGAGTGTGATTAAACGAAACGAATTATGATAGAAAGAATGAAGCCTGATGCGTAGGTTCCCATGATGGCTAAGACACGGAACATAGACGGTCTTATATACACATGGGCATACATCGCGGCCGTGCCGCTGTTGCTGGCCCATCACGTCCATCCTGGTCGATCCTCCTCGTGTCGAACATCAATAACACTCATGCGAAGAAGCGTAGTCCCACCTGGCCAGTGCCGTGGCTTGAGGCTAATCCGTTTCCTTTCCGGCCGGTGCTGTAGATCTACTGCAGGACCCGACCGCAAGGAAGCACAGCTAGAGGCAGAAGAGCCTAGTGAATGACATACCAGGGAAGCAAATACGTGGAGGTCAGCACGCAGGCGAAGTCAACTCAGCCGCGCTCAGAGCGCCGCCTGTGGTGATCTCAATCTTTCAATGTGGCACCGGGACAAGAACTGTCATCAGGGACAAGCATTGCGCGGAAAGCAGGGCCAAGGCGGTCCGATGGCGTCGTACAAGGCCCACGGCATGCTGCAGGCCGAGTATTCGGAGGCTCCTCGAGGTAGGACGGCTCAGGCCTAGGCAAGCAGCCCAGACCAATGCTTTGGGATACGCAGGTGGCCATTGCTAGTGCACGTCCTTGCACCGGCTGACCGGGACCAGTCAGGGGACATCTCCCGAGAGCCTGGTGGCAGGGTCCGTGGATTTGAAGCCAACGGAGCCGAAGCGCGGATGAAAAGCGTGCGCTTTCCTCAGCCGATTGAAACACACTGTCCAAGAAACCATACCGAGCTAGCTCCCAAGATAGCCTACTGCCACGAGGCCGATCAAGGCCACCAGGCGAAGGTTCATCCGATGGCCGGATCCTGGACGGGATGTGGGCCGGCCAGTCCAAAAGTTCGGATCATGAGGCATCAAGACCTCGTAAACTTTAGCTGCAGGTAGCCGCTCCGGGTTTCACAGCCTGCCCAGTTAGCAGCCTGGTCAGAGATGTGATGCGCATTATTGATAATGACTGCGAAGAGCCGAAAACCGGTTGCCTCCTTCCTTGGCTGCGGTCACATCGGAATAAGCGTCAATAGTGAGTTGAAGAAACCCATCAGTAGGTGTGCAAGGCGGAAAGCAGGGCTTCTTGCATATGAAGTTCAGCTTCCCGTGTGGCGTCCGGCTGAGGGTACCGTGAGCAGAGGGCTCACAATGACCAGGAGCGTCCCTGCAGACAACAAACTTTCCCCGTACGGTCATACGAGATTTCTATTATCGTCATTATTGGTACCATCGGTATTAGCTTACCCAAACGTCCGGACGAACTGGACGGTGTTAGTGGTGTCGCGGCCCCCGCAAAGGATGACTGCAAGGCGGGTGGGTGAGATAGGTTCAACAATCGTCTAGTAAGTCGACTGTGCTCAATGGGCAAAACAATCCCAATGTCGCGCAGCGTTGTGTGAGCTTTGGCCGCGAGGTCTGAGAGCTATTAGAACCTGGTATCCGGCATCTCAGAAGCGGCTCACAGGGTCTGGGCGAGGATCTAGCTGCAAGGCAAGGAGATAGTGCTTTTTTCAACATGAAGCATCCATGTTTCCCAGATAGCACGTTGCTATTTGCGATGAATAGGCGTGCCCAAACACCAGAACTAATCGCGGAATTGTCCGTGCTTTCAAGGACACCCAGGCACCCGTCTCGTCGTAACCAGTCAGCATCGGGGTTGCCCAGCAAGCGCCATGCTTACCACGTTGCTCATCGGCTGTAGTTTAAACCGGCCGCTGGGTCCTACAGTCTCTCCTGCTACCGATGTCAAAGCAGCGTGGGTGCCGGGTCCGCGGTCAGGACTTAGAAATAAAGAATGGGTTTAGTGCTGAAAGAGCTACTGCAGGAGACAGGAGCAGGCACTTATCCTGAAGCCTGTGTGCGGCTCAGTGGGTATTTGCTGGATTATTCTGCAAATATTTCGAGATAGTTCGAAACAATCCGGCCGCTCGAAAGATCCGGCAAAACAACGGACCTCATAATCTTCAGCACGGGTTGTCGATTCGGTCAATCTGGCAATCTCTTCGACCAGGTTTTTCGCAGGCTCACCGTCGCCATATCTTTTCGCCGGTGTGTTTGAGACTGATCAATGCGTATCTGTGGACGTCACATTCAAGGCGAGGCAGCCTGACGGAAACGAGTTGTTATTGTCGTCCAGAGAAGTCTGTAGAATAACCCCCATGCTTAAACGCCATCTTAGTCTCATGGAGAAAATGATTTGCTTTGTACATTTCCCGAAAGACACGTCCCAGCGTGGGACCGCCCGCGAGGTTTGGTGCGATTTCCCTGTTCAGTCTTATTGCTTGCGTGTTGGGAAAGGAGCTCGGTGGGCTGCAGCCATGATGATAGGACTCCGTCGCGAGTTCCAGTAGGCCTGTTGGATGATAGGAGAGGCGTCGGAGCGGATCACACTGCCAATGGACATGAAGAAGCTGCGAGACGTTGTGCAATCAGCCAAGGTTCCTCACTTCTGCTGCGGCTGTGCACGCATGCCACTCACCCGAAGGTAGCTCCTGATGCTCCCATGTACTGGCCCAGAGTCCTCATTATTCCGTTGGGTCCCGCACCATATCGAAAGATGCTAACAGTCCCTAAGTGTGCGTGCGGTCAGGATGCTGTCGCGAAGAGGAGAGGGGTAAGGAAGGGTGCCATGGCGTTGTACCATAGATGAAGCCGATGATGACGCCGACGGCTGTTGAGTTGCGTCAGATAATGTGCTGCAATTGCAGTAACTTGAGGGCGCCAAAGTCCCAGAGACAGTGAAACCTACTGCCGCCCATCATGGCACCCATCTTCACTGTTTGCGCCAGGGCTGGTTAGCATGGCGCAGGACCAGGCGAGGTAACAGGATCGGGGGCCGCATACTCTTGTCCACGTTGGAAGGGCCGGCGTGGCCCGTGTTGACCGGTACAGGCATGCTGCGAGGGGGGAACGGAGCCGAAATACCAAGCTGGATGGCGTGCCCGGATCTTTCTGGAGGGGGGAAGAGACAGAGTCAAATCAGAACTTCGATATCCAAACAAAGAGCTCCCGCCGTCGCGCAGCAGTCGGGTGACGAAAACACTCCACCTCTCTGGCGCCCAGCTACTGGTCTGCCGTACGGGTTCCCCACCTGGTAGAGCTGCTCCTCCGTGAATGGTTTAGCGCAGCTCCAAGCCAAGCAAGCCTCGGAGCGCGGGCCAGGTCCTCCTCCACTGGAGGACCTCGACCAGGCGGCAAGGGTCACGTGCCGATCTAATCTGGTACATGTACGGATACTGCTTCTGTTGCTGTTCCCAGGCCCTCACTGCTGTAGGGGTTGAAGCCATGACATGGTCATCCTTTTGAAGTCTTCACTCTCAACCTGATCAGAAATCCGGATGACGGGAATCTGATTTACTGCATCGATCGCCGAGGGCGAAAGCTGTTCTGGGCCTGCCTGGGTAGGTAGAGGACACCCCTGTAGCCTGCAGTTGTAGCCTACAGCAGGGCGGCGCTAAGCGCCAAGCGAACGGCGAGTCCACCAAACAGGAGACTGCTCTGGACTTTGTTCGTTCAAGTCCACACTGCACTGACTGCGTAGAGGCTGAATCCTGATTCTGACCTTTGGAAATCATCGACCTGTCTCCATCAACGCCGGCCATTTGCGCCCCCTCCTAATCGCTGAGTACGTCTGGCTGTCCTCTCCTGACTTGTCCGGCATTGTCACCGTCGTCTCCGACGTGTCTGCAAGCCACTCTCCTCCGCCTTAGGCCCAGCTGGCCTTGCGCCCTGCACCATCTCGAGCCGATGACCTCGGGGCTAACATCTCCACTTTGACGACATTAGCAATTTACCGAGCCCATTTCATCCCCCCGAGGCTCCTGCCCATCACCACCAGCGACTCTGCACTACGCGAATGACATCCAAGCCTGACACCAGCAGGCCCTGATCAGCATCTCGCTGAGCTTCTTGCCCCATACGTCAGCGGCCGCGACCCATACATGGTGGTGTCAGATTGGGGCCAGTTCACTCACCCGCCGCGCCAGGGAACACGCATATTGCGACGCCTGCCTCCGCCGTCCATCCCATCTCCCTACCGAGCACCCAGATCAGTCCTTCCTCATGACTGCCGTTGCCAGCCCACCCAGTTTCTCCAACATCAATAGGCCGGCATGGGGTATTAATAGTGGCGGTGGCCAGTCCCTGAACTCGATGAATTCCGAAGACGTCAGAGGCGTCTTGATGCCTCGGAAATCAATTCCTCGCAGCAACTCATCCTCTTCCGTATCGTCCAGCGCGTCCAGCTCTTCCACATCGACCGCCGTCAGCACAAATGGTCAGCCCAACGGCGTTGCCCACTCGGCCGCTGGCGATCTAGGTGGCTGGCCTAACACAGCACCACGCAAGAGACCGCAGGGGAAAGGGCAGTGGAACGGACCCAGACTGGAAGGGACAGAACTCGGCAGGATGCCACAGGCCCGTCCACAGATGGTCAATGGTCTTAATGGAGCCGCACCAATGTCTCCGTCCCCCTTGCTACAGTCCCCTGGACAGCTGGCTCCTCAGAGGCCGCTCACAGACACGGTACCAGGCGGGCAGCCTGTTCTCTATCTGCTGTCCCTCAACGGCACATTCGAGCGAAAAACGATCCAAGTTCCTTTCTATCCCGAAACCTTACGCGTTGGCCGGCAAACAAATAACAAGACGGTTCCAACTCCTCAAAATGGGTTCTTCGACAGTAAGGTGCTCTCGAGGCAGCATGCTGAGATATGGGCGGACAGGCAGGGCAAGATCTGGATCCGCGACGTTAAGTCATCAAACGGTACTTTTGTGAACGGAACACGGCTGTCCCCCGAGAACCGCGAATCAGAGCCTCATGAGCTCCAGTCCTCTGACCATCTGGAGCTTGGAATCGATATTGTGAGCGAGGACCAGAAGTCTGTGGTGCATCATAAAGTAGCGGCCAAGGTGGAGCATGCCGGATTTCTCAATCCGTCAAACAACCTCCTGGACATGAATTTCGGGGACCTGGACCCTGCAAACGGGGGCATGATGATGCCCCAACCTGGGCTGCCGTTTCGGAACAGGACCACCAGTCAAGCATCAGCAGGGGCAAATGGACGGGTGGCTGCAGGCTCACATATGATGAACGCCCAGTCTGCGGGCGTGGCATTCAACAATCGCACATTTATGAACAACAGCTTTTCAACAGAGCTTATCGTAAAGAAGTTGAGGGTAAGTTCCTTCGCCATGGATTTTGTCGTCACTACAGTGGCTAATATTCTACAGAACGAGATGCGAAACGCACGGCAGCAGGCCCAGGACCTTTCTCGTACCAGCAAGTTTTTGGACGCGCTCTTGTCCAACGAGGACGTCAAAAATCAGGAGAAACCCGAGTTGACGGAGCCTCCAAAGCCACAGGCTGTTAATGGCAATGCGCATTCATTCCGCTCTGATGGGAAGACACGATTTTCTGACCCCCCTGCCCCGCCGCCACAACAACCTCTGCCCGAGAAACCCGACGTCGCAAGATCCCAAGGCGATGTCCCATCCTTGAAACGCGCGACGACCGAGCGACCAAAATCAGGCCCATCAAATGCATCACCGATTCGGCAAGACAATTTGAGCCAGATAATACAGTTGACAGAAGCGCTGAATAGTGCCAAACGAGAGATTGACACTCAAACCTCAAAAATGAGAGATCTCGAAGACATGTTGCAAAGAGAGAGGCAGGCGCGCGAAGCAGCAGAAGAACTCGCCAAGCGACTGGAAGATGACGCTCACTCGCGGATGAACGGATCTGCAAAACCACAAATCGAGGACTCCACATTGGCGGAGGCTTTTGAACCACCTGCAGAGCACTCGGGCG
Organism: Diaporthe citriasiana; assembly: GCA_014872975.1. NCBI lineage: Eukaryota > Fungi > Ascomycota > Sordariomycetes > Diaporthales > Diaporthaceae > Diaporthe > Diaporthe citriasiana. Next base: position 75,171 of record JADAZS010000156.1, read on the forward strand.
AGGGCAATACACAAGTCGAAGAAATACAGACGACACCACGTGAGGCCAGTGAGGACAGAACGACTTCGCTGCAGTCGCAGATAGACAACATGTTGTCAGAGATGAAAGGGTTGCGAGAGCAGGTCGACAACTACAAGAAGCAGGCAGAACAAGCTACATCGGAACGGGATGCGGACCGCAAGACATTGGCTGAGATGGTTCAGCAGATCCGCCAGCGGGACGAGGAGGCTGCAGCTCTGAAGGCCGCAGCTCGGGCCCGGACACGATCGAGATCAAGCGGGAGGGAACGTAGCGCAACCGTCACAGCCAGAGAACCAAGCAGAGGCCGATCCGTTGCCAACCGTGCTGACGGGGAGGCGGCGTCTCTAGCTAGCATCGACGAAGACGCGTTAGACGACAAGCCGACGCTGTCCAGGGCGAACACCATCACGCCGACGCCGAGGTCGCCATCGAAACGCGCCGTTTCGGATCAGGCCATCTTGGAGTCCATTCCGTATGCCTCAATGATGGGTGTCGTGTTGCTGGGCATGGGTCTCATGGCTTACATCAACGGGTGGCAGCCACAGCCTCGCATTGATCGGTGAGACCGGCGTGCGATGGCAAATTGTGGTATTTGTGTTGGCATACCAAACACGTTCTCCGTTTCATATACCCTTCATACCATTTACGACGCACAACGACCCTCACAAATTTTCTTTGTTTTTCTCGTGGTTTATGAGTGGCCTCACCGCTACAGATAATCAACAATCCGGCTGCTGCTTGCGGATTGGGACATCCGACCCTATCGTTCAGCCTGTATTATTGAGTAACAGCATGGCATTTGGTTCATTACACACTGACCCCTTGAGCGGCTCAGCAACGGCAGACATTGAGCTAGACCTTTGCGTGGTGCATCGTGGACAATCTTCCTCGAGTGTGTTCGGCCATTATTCTTCTCCGTCTTTCATTCTTTCTCCGTGGCGAAGCGACTCTAGCAGATTCTCTTGATGTACAAGTTTTGGCTCTCAAGATAGGGTCGAATATTTGCCCGGAAGGCAGGGGCTATGAAAAGGGGCAAACGGGCCATGCAATGAGTGAAATGAGAGACCTTGATTTCCATCCGTTTACCGGCAAGCTTAATAGAACTGCATGGGGTCCGGGCAGGGCATTTTTGGTATCTTTCGGTCTAAAATGCTTAAGTGAAAGTCGATACAACAACATGCTTTCATCCCCAGCAACAAGACTGACCATCCTCAAGCAGCATTATCCAAGTAACAGGAAGCGCCCCACCCACTCAGTGTGCGCCCCGTTCTGCTCCACCGTTTATTTCACCGAAGCTGGAGAAGCCGAAGCTGGAGAAAGTAGGAGGCTTTACAATTGTCAGGAATTGTTCTTCAAAGTCCGTTCCTGCATGGACTTCCTAAAGTGTGGTAGTAACGGAACTTCTTTACCGCCCGAAGGCCGCCCCGCTTTGTCAGCGGCCGGACATACCAGATCAGGGCATCAATCATGTCCTTCGTTTGGGCAACCCTAAAGACATGCCGTTATTATTCAGCTGTCAGCTGTCAGCTGGCTTCGCGTTTACTCGCGCCGACTGGGACATTGGACTCTATGTGAGCTAGACGATTAATAATGCGCACTACTAGGAAGGCGATCGAGCGTTGCACCATGTAGCTGTGGTTCATAGACGCCATTGATCACATCATCGATAGCACAAAGGGTATAAAGCTGTTTAGCTAGGCCCGGAGAACGAAATGACTTTTATCAGCTCATTTTATCATCAACTCGAGGAAACGTATCAACAAACACCACACAAAAGAACCACAGACAGATAATAACAGAAACTATGTCTAATACACGAACACAGAAAGCGCTGGTTGTGACAGAGTTGAGAAAGCCTATCAAGCTTGTCCACGACCACGCCGTCCCCGAACCTGGGCCCAAACAAATCCAGCTCAAGGTCAAGGTCGCAGGCATCAATCCACACGACCAAAAGGCTCGAGACTATGGTCTCTTTATCGCCGAAAACCTTCCTGCAATTCTCACCAACGATGTCGTCGGAACAGTGACGAAACTCGGTGAGGGGGTGAGCGGCGTGGCGGTTGGCGACAGGGTCGTTACGCAGCCGGGCTTCGCGCCCGGGTCCCTACAGAACGGCCTACAGGAGTACGCAATCGCAGACGAAGGTGCTTTTGCCAAAATCCCCGAGGGAACGTCCGACGACGAGGCCGCCACACTGCCCACCAACATCATCGCGCCGCTCGTCGCCCTCTTCTCCGTGCTCAAGATCCCGGCGCCGTGGTCAGCCGAGGCCAAGGGTTTCGACTACGCAGGAACGACGCTCCTGGTCGTGGGCGGCGGCTCCAACTGTGGGCGGTTCGGCGTCCAGCTCGCGAAGCTCGCGGGGATCGGCAAGATCGTGGTCGTGGGCGGTAGCGAGGCCGAGCTCAAGGGCCTCGGGGCGACACATGTGCTCGACCGCCACGGGGGGCACTCCGCTGTGCTAGCCCGCATCCGCGAAGTCGTTGGTGACGATCTTGTCTATGCCTATGATGCCATCAGCCCAGTCGAGGACCAAGTTCTGGCGCTGAACGCCCTGTCGAGCTCCAAAAGGGGCGCTCTCGCCAGGTTGCTGCCGCTAGGCCCCGTGGATGAGAGCAAAGTCGTGGGTAAGAAGGCGGGCTTCGAGGTGAGGGACACATTTGGCAGCTCTCAGGCCAACCCCGAGCTGGCTGGAGGGTTCTGGGAGCGCCTCCCTGGGTACCTTGAGGCGGGCAAGATCAAGCCGACTGCCTTTGTTGTCAAGCAGGGTCTGACCGCTGAGAACGTGAACGAGGTCCTGGATGCGTACCGTGATGGAAAGACTGTTAAGAAGACGCATATCCATCTTTAGATAGCAATATTAATTCTTCGAAAAGTCTTGGTAGCCATTAAGATGCTGCATGTGTTGCGTGAAAATGTCTACACGATATGAGGCATCCTGCTCTCGTTTGCACGCTTCTTTTTCTAGAACTCTACAATTAGCTTTCCTCTTCTACTTGAGCCTGCAATCCACACATTTCTGGCATCGAGTCCGTTCCCTTCTCAAATATTGCATCCACCCCCTTCCCCCTCCCCAAAAAAAAACAGTTAAAGTAGCAACATGTTCCCACTTTAGTAGTGCTTGGAATTGGAAACAAGGTGCGCCTCGCCACTGCTAGCTCCGGCAAACGAACCACACTACTAGTATGTCCTTTTCTGTAGGCCTCGAGGCAGGTGGTGTCACCTAAAACCGCTGGTCGAGGGCATGGATTTATCCGAGTATTCTAATCTCCTGAAGACTAATATAACACACGCGTGTATGCAAAAGCAGACGCTGCCAGCTTTGTCGTACATATCTAGCAATTAATTCATGCTACAGTCTGGTGTGCACAAGAAGTGAGATAGCATAGTCAATGGAATGATCAAAGTGCCACGTTGTTCTGATGACACCTCTAGTGATTGCTGGTCATAACTTTTGCGAAGGTCGGAGGATACTATATAAGTGATGCTGAACCACTCCCCCCTGAACACTTTCTTCTGAAGTTGAAGATGATAGGCTCCATATAACTTTTACCCAGGCAACCATATCATTTGCCGCGTCAGGGGCCTCGCTTCTGGTTGAATTTGGATAGTGCGTTTTCAGTATAACGCAGGTACCCAATACCAGCAAGAAAAACAAGCAAGTTTGGAATCAATGGCAAGCCCCCGCGCAATGACTGAATCACTGTCTGCTCTTCTTCTTGGTCTATTGGATGGGGCACACGTACTCGCCTATTTCAGGAAGCGGACGTAACCAGCTGGTCGCCGCCCTCGCCAAGTAGGTGTCCAACCGAACCGCACGTTTGGTCCCGTGGCCTGTCCTCCGTTTGGAACGCTACATGACTACGTTGTCCGAGCGATCGAACTCCAAGACTCAACAAGTCGCCATGAGCGCGGCGCCGAGAGGCTTGCAGGATTAGTATGAGATGCGTCGAATGCAGGCACAACTACGGAAAGGTGTGTTCTCGCGAGAAGTGGCCAGGTCACCTGAGATCACCTGGGATCGGATTCCGGCCGTCGCCGTCTGAATCTTTGTACCAGAGGGGCAAATGACTTCCTGTGTATGCATCCTCACCGCCAAACGCGTGCAGTATAATATATTAGGATGTCAAGACGGCCAGAGTTATGTATGCAGGTACGGTGGCTCGGACATTAGATTTACAATGTAGAAGGCAACGGCTGTGCTGATGCTGAAGAAGAGAGCGGAAATGAGTTGCAGCCGTTGGCAAAAAAGCAGGCCAGCGTCGCGGACAAATGGACCCTGCAAGTATCACCTGTTGAAAGCGCCTGGATATGTAAGGTCGGTCTGATGTTGAGAAACAAGACTTTCGTTTCACGACCTTGGCGTTCGTCCCACTAGGATAAGGAAAGAAAAGCAAGACGGCAAGGAGAAACGGTCAGTGCGAAGCGCAGTGGTGACGGTTGCTCGGCACGTCTGCATGCTCTACTACGAGGGCCCAACGTTAGGAGGTGCGGTCTAGAGAGGCAGCAGATTAGTTGACATGAGATTGACTTGTATGATGTTTGGAAATCTTGCCCAGGATATTGCGCACCCGAGGCTGGCCACGGGATGGGGATCAGTATAAAATGACAACCAGATACTTGCGACCGGACTGTGGGCGAGCTGCGCAAGACATGATAAGCCAACAATTAATTGACGCAGAACCTTGCGGGGAGCAGAGACAGAAGGGGGGCCCCTAATCAGTTTCTGGCCGGCGATGGCGTCTGTGTACGGTTTCGTGAAACTGTCCAACCCCATGGCCAGCCCCTGAATGGCGGGTGGGCTGGCCACGCATCAGCTCATCCTCGTGGCTCCCCTCGCGCCAACCGTGAAACAGCAGTCATTCAGACACAACGATCATGGTCGATCTCAAAGTCGAAAAGCAATTGTGTGCTCCAGTTGCACAGCATCGCACGATGTGTGCATATTTCTGCAGGCTACGGGTGTTGGCATGGCCCTGCCGTGCGAGTTCTGCAGCCCAATCAAGTGCCGAAAGGATACGTACAGTAGCTTGGATCCCACGCGGTAAGCACGGGATCCTGCAGCCGGTTGCCGTCGAGTTTGCGGTAGTGACTACGTCGGCAGGCAGAATCTCATATTGCTCCGGCGTTAAGTGGTCAATTCTGCCAATTCTGCCAATTGCACGGGTAAAACACAACAGCGGAGAGTTGGTTGGGAAAAGGCTTGACTCGTTTGCAAGGGACGTGGCCTGCCAGGCGTGCGGGGATGATCAGCACCTGACAACGGTCGTCGAGAAGACCATGACCTGGTTTTGCTAGGGTTCCCCGAGATGAATCCATGAGTGATCGAGCGATCGGGCTGAGCCGACGAGACGAGTCTCAGGGTTGCCATTTTGGCGTGTGACGGATGATTGCTGCCCTTTGCGCTGTCCGCTGCCCAGCCTCGAATGCCATCGTCCTTCATCATGGGAAGACTGAAGTCCCTGCCTCACCAGAGGAAGCATCTGGCGGTCAGCACGTGTGGACACGGTCTGTTCCCGAAGGGCATCTTGCGGTCTGCCGTGTCTCTCCACAGCCCAGGGCTGAAAAGCTAAGGCTGGAGCACGAGCAGGGGAGAGCGGGCACAGGACATGAGTTGGGCCATCCACCATCCCTCCAGCCCTCTTGGTTTGGGTGCTACTCTGGCTGTCTGGCAGGGGAAAAGAGCGAGAGAAGAAATCACAAATGACCCACTGGCCCCTCTCCCGCCTCTCTCCTTCCCTCCTTCCCTCCTCCCCTTCTCCCGTTTCGGCTGACAGCCTGCCATCGCGTCATTGCTTACCTCCACAGTCCGTGCAGAGGAGTGGCGGCTAAGCCAGGCCGGGACAAGGCTTCTCCCCTTTTGGCGTAGCCAGGAACGGGAAATTAACAGATGCAGGAACAGAGATGCAATTCGGCGGATCTCGTGCAGAAAGTGCAATCCTATTTTCCACTTCCACGCGCAGCGCCAACACCCCATCCGGTTCAGCCCTCCCAGCCCAGGCTTGTTAGGCTCGCAGGCTCGCCGACCATTGTTGGCCGGCTGCAACCACAAAGAAGCAAAAGTAGAAACGGCTGACGATGATCCAAATGATCAATAATTAGGCACGGGCAAATGACAATGACACTCGAGCAGAGGACAATGGTGGGTTGGCGCCCGTCTAGCGTCTAGACTCTGGACCCGACTCCGAGTGCCTGACTAAGAGTACCTGACTACCTGGATGTCTACTGTGTAGCGCGGATGGCCACAACGGCCGACAGTCTGTCGCCTGCTGCTCTCGCAGTTACGGCACTCTGCAGATCACAGATCAGAGATACACAGTACTGGCCAGAGCCGGCTGGCTGGGTGTGGCCAGCACAAGAGGGCGAAACTGTCTGCGCGGCATCTTAGACCACGGAACCTGGGAAATTGTACCTGTAATTTCCCGTTGTGCTGGCGCGCGTGGGATCATGCACGTCGAAAATACCTTCGCTCTTGGCGTGACAAAGAGGATGCGACCCGTACCTAGGACTTTGTGCCACGAGCCCTCCTCCCAGCAGCCCGCCTTCTTTGTAACAGCCCAAGGACAGGGTTCCCTGGGCCCTTCCTCACCCTCTTTCTTTTTGTCCCTGTGCCTGTCTTCCCTTCTCCGCCATTGCCAGGCCAGTGATCCAAAGGCCCACGCGTCTTGGCGGGTGCCGGTTGGTTGTGCCTCTCTTCCTACCAATTGGTGTGTCCGGCGCTAGAGGTTCCTCCCAGACAACGAATACCAGGTACAGTGGTACCTTGTTTTCATCCCATCGTCCTGGGCTTGCTTCATTCTTTTTAATTTCGTCTGTGTGTCACCCAAACTCCCCTGACATGCATTTTCCCTCCTCTCTCGACTCTCTCCAGAAAACCCTCGCTACTTCACATCCGCTCCACCGCTGCTATATTCCCTCACCCACGGACTTCGTTGGCAAAGTCTGCTTACCCCGTATTACGATACCAGTGTTTGAGATAGAACCAGGCTCTGCGCTCTCCCACACAACCCAGCTCGGCACTCGACAACGCCCTGACTTGCACTCACTGCTGCATAAAACCACTTTGGGAACCGTCTTGCGCCCCTCTTCCACGCCAGAACTCGATTCATTTGTTTTCCGGAAAATCGAATCGTCCATCGCAAGCCGACACTGCACATCTTGGCCCGAGACAAGGAGGCATACGTTCAACAAAGTACAACATTCTATAGTATTCTGCTTCGCGCAAATACCACAACACCCTCGTTATCTAGACCCACCGCTCAGGAGCGCAGGAAGAAGGCTGAAGGCCCTCACTCGCTAGTATCCACTTGTGACCGGCTTACAAGACGACAGCCGCCAACGCGACACGCTACATCTTTCACCGTGGATTTATTCGCGACTCATTACACCTTGGATTCGTCGCCATGCAGTTGACCAGCATTTTGTCGGCAGCTCTCCTGCCAATCCTTGCCTTTGCGCAGGATACCACCTCGGGCACGACGACCCTCACGCAGACTTCGACAATGACAAAGACTGTTACCCTGGCCAGCAATACTGTTACCATGACGGCCACGAACAGCTCAACCAGCGAGCCTACCACCAGCGTCACTCGTTCGTCCAGCAGGGCGACGGCGACGTCCTCCTCCTCGTCCTCCTCGTCGTCCTCCTCGGAGACCCCAGGCGTTAACGGGCTTGGCAACGGTGCGGCTTCTCTCGGTTCCTCGCATGTGGCTATTGCTGGGTTGGCAGGCATGCTTGTTGTGGCGTTGATGTAAGGAGGGGAGAAGCGCAGCACGCGACTAAGCAGAGCCGTTTCCTCGCTGCCTTTGGAGCAGCCAGTCTACATGAGACCATTTTCAACCTCATATTTCGACCCCTGCCTTTAACCCGAACTCTTCGATGCGAGCATCACTCCTGGCCATTTCATTTGTCGGTACGAAGCAGCAGCTCACAAGACCTCACTGAGCGAATCCAATGAAATGCCGGTGGCAGGCGACCACGACTTTACGCAGACGCTGAGCTCCTGGCTGCATCGAATCCCTCATTCAAAACCACAAACCCAATGGCATCGCCGACACTACGAAAAAGCATTTTGCATAATCGGAGTTGAGAGAGTTTGGTGGCTTGGCGATTTAGCGGTGGCATCTTCACAAAAAGCTCCTCACGGACTCATCTACTTCTCTTCATCCTCCTAGCGAGACACCGAAATGTACGCGCCATCACCGCCCAGTTGACCTGCAACACGAGCGCATAGATTGCGTCTTGAACAAAATCGGCTACAACGCGCCCCCTCTCAGTACTTCCGGGGTCACCAAACCATTTAGTATGGCTTCATGATGGCGAATACATCTCGCTGCTCCGTGGTTGGACATCTCACAGGTCCCCAGCGGCCTCGCAAATTCTTCACCTCTATAACAATCCAGCTTGGCGGACTTGCTGTCTTTGATGATATTTTAAACGAGCCACGATGTCTTTGGCTTTTACACCGCCGTCCTTAGATGACGGCGGGGATGACTTTGAGAATCGTTTTGTCTTTACCTTTACCTTTCTTATGCCAAAACCAACTTGAGATTTACATACCAAAACCTCCGCGTCCTTACTACAGGGCTTGAGGCGGACCCGAATGTTGATACCCACCCGCTCTTCTGTTTCACCTGTGGAGAAATGGTCTGGAGGACAGCGGCGGAAGTGGCTGAGACCCCTATTAGGAGGTCTCTCTACGGGCCGTCGTGTGAGACCTGGTTTGAGGGACATTTAATGACTTCATCGAAACATTACGTTTTTATTTTGATGACTTGAATATACCATTTGCACCATTCTACAAGCATTCCCGGTGACATGACTGCCCTACCTGGTAACTGTTGCTTCGTGACAGAAATTTGAGTGAATGTATGTACCTAGGTTGGTACTTGTACTGACAGAACCCCACACAGCCCGAAAGCTCAATAGCCTCGGTACACGCGTGCGACGCCTTATTGAACGCCAAAATCAGATCTCGAATAACTCCTCGGCCAATCCCACCGAAAAGACGCTGACTGTTTGATCGGTCCGATAAACGCCATTATATGCAGTACTTCACCGTGCATTCTTCTTTCCTCCCCAGAAGGTTGAACGATCGATACAGCCCCAATTCAAATGAGAAAGAAAACCCGTTTGGCCCACTGAGTACCCACAAAATGATCAGCATCGATGAGCTGGAGCAATGAGCTTATATGACGAGCTTAATCTGACCTCCAAGGACTTGCGAGTCCACTGATCGGCACGAACCATGAGATGCTGCACTCTGTGCACGCAGACTTGTTCCTTTCTCAAGCAGCCATAGGCACAGGAATTGGTTACAATCGAATCCGCAGCTTAGCAGGCAGACTGTTCAAGTGGCTGCTTGATTCACGGACGGTTTCTCGTCCCGGGAGTTGCCGACCATGGCCTCCCGCCGCTCCCATTGTGACTCTTGCCTCGAATGCATCGTTACCGTAGCGACTAACCCACCTATGGTGTAAAATGGGTTTGGCACGCCATGCAAAATGTTTCCCCTCCTCAGGCGGGCAGCATTCGCTACTTCTCGTCGAGCAAGCCCCAATTCATTCTCCAAGTAGTACGTATTATTTCATACCGCTGTTCTGTGAGCCGCTGGGTGCCTGTGCCTAAAGTTTCGTTCCCTTCTACGTTTCTTTCTGTGCTGTCTCCTCCCATGTTGCTGCCGATCCCCCTCAAGCACCGTCTCAAAGCTCCACTCAAAGCGCCCAGTATTCAGCTGTTCGAATTCTCTGGACAGGCCGCGCGCCAGATCCAGAAGCCTCCCACCAGACAGCTCGAGTGGACTCACTCCCCCCTCCCCCCAACCAGATACCTGGAGCAAACTCCCCCCCCCCCACACCAGACAGGCTGGGACGAACTCCTCCTCCTACACCCAGAGGGCGTTTGTAGCAGACACGGAGAGCCACTTCACGGAGCGCTGTCGAGCATCGTGACGCTTCACGCCATTGCTGACATAGGACTAGACCAAGCACGAAACAATTGGTCAGAAATCTATACACCCATGGTGTCGCTTCGGTCGATCAAAACGTGGACAGTGCTCACTCTAGATATCTCTTGCTATGATTTCGGCCGTGTCGGTCCATCGCCAGCCTGTTCCATAAGCGAATCCACTCGCTCGGTAACCAGCAACACCTGCCCTTTTTTCTGAAACTGCTGAAAGTTGAACGGGTGGGCAAACAACCCCAACTTGTTGATCAACTGGGAAAGCAACAGCTACCAGTATCGACAAGCTTCTGCGGAAAAGTCTACGTACCCTAAATTAGTTGCATCCCTGGCCCTACAAGCATCAATACACGCTCAGAGGGTGTGGGTGCATCAATTTCCCTCTGTGGCTGAGTCAATTCCATCTTGCACCCGCGACGAGGGAGCTTGCCCTACTCAAGTGTTTGGCATGGTTGCTCTTGTTTCGGTCAAGTGAATTTTGAGAAGACGTTGACATAGCTGCAAGTATCGTTGCTGTAGTACTTGATCTGTGGTCCGCCGATGGCAAAAATAAGAAAATGGGACGACAGAAATGATGCCTTGATCCATGGGAACCTTGGAATGGACATGGGAAGGGATCGGAGTTCCTGTCCAAGATCAAGCGCCACGTTCTTCGGACCTGGGGAAGACCCCAAGCCCCCCCCCCCTGATCTCCCTTCTTCCTCAAAAAGCCGCTGCTAGAACTTGAAGAAACCACAAGTGAAGGTCTGTTCATGGCACTCGCAAGCAGATTGGCTGCCCAAAATTCGGCTGAAATTTACACTGGACTTGTGTCTGACCCTTGTTGAAAACTATTGTGGAAGTAGCTCCCAGACCACACCCGCGGATCCGGTTCGGTCCTGGGCTTTCTGAACAGACACGCATTTGTGTGATATGTTCACAAGCAATGTTATTCAAAATGGCGTGGTCCAAAATCTCGGTTATTTCACGCTTCTGATCTCATGATCGTGTCACAGGTCAAAGTAGCCAATGAATCAGTCACATTATAAAGACGTTTATACTTGTGGCCCCAAATTATGGAGACGAGAATTCCATTCCATACTCGCCATTATTTTTGTATTAAACGCTCTCCAGTCAAAGCGAAAATACTATTTGACCAAACATTTGAAAGCTCAGTTAAGGCCCACGGAATAACCCCCCATTGATTTTTACTCAACGTTCACATAAAGGACGCCTCGTTCAGCTAAACTTGCACCATCGTACCAAAATCTGTGAAGTTTTGGCAGGTTTTTCATTGGCAAGCCAACTCCGAAAAGGTCATAGAGGCATCAGCTGAGGATTCTTCGGCGCGAGACCTCACCACGTCGATGTGGCCAGAGATCGTTCCAAATTGTCGTTGGTCGCGAGATGCTTGCAAAAAAGGTGTAATTATGGCTTGAACAGGGCGATCGACTCCCCGAAATTGCTCCAATTATCAGAGGACAACACAACATCAGTGCCGTTATTGGTCACCATGCTAATGGTGCCGATTGTGTAGATGTCGTAGATGACCACATTTTCTGGGGCGCCCGAGCTATCCTCAATCCACACCATTCTGGACTGACATTTTGTCTGTAGATTCTTCGGTCCCGCGCTGCACAGGGTGCTGTAGTTGTTGAAGAAGCTGTAGAGACCAGCGCCGTAGACAAGGACACTCTTGCTATCGATGATGCGCAGAGCCCAGGCCATCTCGCAAGGAGCGGTTATGTTAGAACCGGGAATATGGCCCCCGCTCAAAGCGGCACAGTCGGACGTGAAGTTCGGGTCGCTCAGGGCTGTGTCAATGTCATTAAAGGGATATGGGGCAGGCGGATTGGGCTGGTAATAGGGTGTCTCTGTCTGTATCTGACCCATCCAGATGTTTTGAGTGTTGACGAGCTGGTACTGGTAGAGGGTCCAGTGCTCGACGCCCGACGCGACGGCCCAGACGCGACCAGCCTCGGACTCGATGAAGAGACCGCGACCACCGTAAACCGAGATCTGAGTGCTGGTAGCATCCTCAATGTCATGGCTTCACACCGTCAGCAGCGATTACAATACAAGGCAACTGAATTTTCACAGGAAACGTGGTGATACTCACTCGGCGACCCAGATCCAGTTGTTCTCCATGTATAGATCGTTGGCTAGGGCTGTTATGTGCATGCCCAAATATGCAGCAATGCAATTTGGGTTGATGAGGTTTGCATGATTCGGTGTCGTAGGGCAATCTGAGATCTGAAGTTGTGAACCAGAAAAGCCACCAACGCGAATATGCACGTCCCACATGCCAGATGGCTCCGGACAGCCTGAGCAACCAGACAAGTTGTACTCAATAAGGATGGCGCCAGAGGCTGATCCCTGAGTCGAAATAATCATGTCACTCCATTCGACATACCCGAACTCCCCTGGGGCTCCGACTTGCACGACAGGGCGTGGGTCATCTGTGTTTGAAAATTTGGGCCCAGACCCCAGGATGACCGAGGCTAAGCCCTCGCCCACGATGCGTGTGTTTGGCGGGATATAGACTGTGTCCGTGACCTTGTAGTATCCCGCATCGACGAAACCAACGACGCCTTGTCCGAAATTTTGGGAGAGGTAGGCGAAGAAATACGTGAGGGCGGCCGTATCGTCAGTGCTGCCATCACCTTTGGCACCAAAGGAACGAGCCGAGACGAACATGCTGGCGGGTTTGTCTTCGTACTGCGGCTTGGACCGCGTGTAGTACCTGTTACCCTCCTTGAGGGAGGCAGGAGCAGGGAACCAGTCGTTTGGGCCCGAGAAGACGAAGTCAGGCCCGTAGGGAACGTACACGTTTCCCTGGCAGTCGCTCAGTCAGCTGGAATCTCGAAAATATGGACAACAACACCCACAAGGATCATGCCGGTGATCAAAGCTCCGTTATTGCCTCGAGACTCCAGCAAGCTACCGTCGGTCCCTTGAAAGATTGAATCAACCTTTTCGAATATGACATTCTCCATGACCAATGTTCCCTTGCCGGGGCTTTCACCCGGGCCATCGACGCTTCTTCCACTTGCAATCGCGGTGGATACGTTGTAAAAAAGGCCATCCACGATGGCAGCAGAGCCTACCAAAGGGCCGGTCACGTTAATGCCGACGCCACAGTCCTTGACAACGATGTCCTTGTACACCCAAAACCAGTCCCAAATCTGCAGGATGGCGGTCTGGCAGTTGACAAATGTCAGATTGCGTGTCGTATACTGTTGGTTACCGAATCGAGCACCCCATTGGCCTCCGTAGAAGATAAGATCGGCAAGAAAGCCGCCACTCCCCTCCTCCATGTAAAGGCCGGTATGGTCGCTGCCGGGTGTCTGTGGCAGTTGAAAGACAACGTTCTGTATGGAGGTTGCCTGAGACGACGGCCAGTGAATACCCCAGGTTGTGTTGGGAACGGAAGTGGTGTCGATGACTAGGTTGCGGATTTGGCGAAAGAACACGTTGGTCGGTTGATAGGAAGGGCCATTGCCAGTATACACGTTTGACTCAATGACTATGCTGACCCCGTGGCCGGCCATGTCGGCCGACGCCCTAATGGTGGGCATGGCAGTGGGATCACCGACCAGTTGAGTGTAGTAGGTTTGAAGAATAGAAGAAGACACCTGGTAAGTCCTGCCAGATCAATCAGCAGGCAGGGTCATGGCAGCATACGTTGCGACGAGACAACACAAACCCAGCAGGGAAATAGACAAGGGCGGGAATGGTCGTCGCGCCGTGACATACGCCGTAGAATCCGCAGCGGTCTCCGTCGCTGATGGCGGCATTGATGGCCGCAGTGTCATCTGTCATGCCATCTCCTCTTGCGCCGTAGTCTTTGACGTTTCGAAAGACATGGTAGTTTCGATCTGGGTTGAAGGAGGCCAAGCCCTGGTGTAGGATGTCCTCCATCCAGTATGCAGCCACCGCTCCTAGGATGGAGGCTACAAGAAGCAAACAAGCCCAGGGTTGCATTATTACTGTTCACAAGTACCAAGGTAAAGATGAAGGAAACGAAGCCAAGGTGAAGGGTGAAACGAGAGTCGAGATCTTGAGCGAGAGAGCGAGAGGAAGGACCTGAAACGAGAATGGAAATGCAAACGCAAATGTGAGGGAGATGGAGGGGAAAGTAGCTTCAATATCGGAGTTGTCTTGCAGGTGGGCCCTTTTTCTGCGCAGGAGTCCCTAGACTGGGTGCCCAGGTAGCTTGAATTGAAGGAGGTGCGACTGGCTGAGTGACGAGGAGAGTGTCTAGGTGGGCAAGAACCATAGAAGGAGGAAAACTCCCAGAAACGTGCTGGAAGAAAGCAACCTTGGCTCTGTGAAAGATCCTATGAACAAAGTAATCAAGCTGCAGGAAAGACAGGAGAGAGACGAGAGTGAGCTTAGATAAAGTGCACAAGCAGATGATCATGCAGTGGCTGGAAAGACGGGTGCTGGTGCTGGTGCTGGTGTGAGTGGACAAGGAAACTGCTGATGTTGACCAAGAAAGGGCCCAGGGTACCTAGGGAAACTGTTGAACTACAAAACAGGACCTGCGTGTTTTCAAATGGCTACGTCGCATGTAAACCACCCTGCATTCTACGGAAACAAGCTCGAGAGCCTCCGTTCTGATAGACAGTCCGTCTTTGTCAAACCACAAGACAGGACCTGTACATGTTCAATACAATTATGCCAAAACAATGAGTCTCTGGATTGGCTCTGTGGTTGTTGATGTTCCCACAATGTCGTCGCTCCTTGCCAATGCTGATCTTGGGGCACAGCTCAAATCTGTTCAACCAGAAAACGAAACAAGATGCACTGACATGCTATGAGTGTTGGTACTAAGCTACAGAGGGAAAATGGATGCACCCACACCCTCTGAGCGTGGATTTCATGCCTGTAGCCAGAGATTCCAACTTTGGTCCGCACTATTAGCCAGAAATCAGAGATCATAAGTTGATCAGCGCGCGGCCGTCATCACTGATGAAAGCGTCCAGCAGTGTGGCTAGGGTACAGGTGCTCCGAGTCTGCGCCACGAGATTTAACCAGTCATCTAGGAGCACCACAGAGATTGAAAGACGAGGTTACCCATGATTCATTTGGGAGGACTTGGGAGCTGCAGAGTGAGGGTCAGCCATCTCAGAACGGCACCAGCGCCAATAAGAACAGCTCACGGGGGCTAAGACGCATCAATTCACTCGCGTTCAACACCAAACTCGAACTCAGACGTCAATGACAGATATGGGCAGGTGGATGCTTGCAGCGATGGCGTGGTGCAGAGACGCTCGCCCTTCTCCTCGAGCGTTTCGGGCATAGCAAAGTTGTATTGACACTTGTCTCACGGACACTTGACAGGCCCATTGCAATTTGCAGCATGCTGTCCAACGTGACGAAGCGAGGTCAAAGATCGACTCGAGAAGGATTGTGTGACCAGGTATCAATTGGCAGGTGTCTGTCTATCCAAGGAAGGAAGGAGAAAGTAGCACTGCCAAGATTATATCGAGAGACTAGGTAATGAAACAGGCATTCATCAGTGAATTGGGCCGGTCACAAATAGTGATCCGGGTCCTACGGTTGCCCAGGCCATCCTATGAAATTGTGTTGGACGCTGGATAGTAAGGTTTCCTCCAGGATGTGATATAGTCTGGGCACCATCCTCCAGCTGAACATGGGACGACCTCTGGGTTTAGCAGCAATGTTTATCATGGCATCTCATGGACGGACCCTATCGACTGGTACTGACACACGCAAACAGGGAAGCGTACCAGAGCCGCAAACCTTCTTCGGCCGACAAAACCTGGGTGCTGGCGGTGGCATGAGATGGTACTGTGGGACGAACACCACAGTGATACCGTGTAACGGCAGACCCCAACGGGATGGACGCTCGTGACCCCATTCAAACATGACCAATTATTTGCAGGATCACCATTCTGGCTCTTGTGAAGCTGACTTCTGGACCAGAGACTAGGAAACGGTAGGCCTGAGCTGCGAGAAACTTATCGCTGCATTGCCCGTGGTCTGGAATGGATCGAAGTTTGATTTTAGTTTCATTGGCCAATTTACTTGGCAGATTCTCAGGCCAGGCGCTTTCAGTATGACGAACAAGGACTTGTTGGAATTGCAACATGGGGAGAGCCTTTGTTACTTTACCGATTCCGGCCGATGGAAGAAATACGCGGTACTTAGACTGTCCTCTCATCAAATCCGCGGAGTCGACTTCATTATTTCGGACATATTCATGTCATAAGAGCCTGAGATGCCTGCATGGTTTTCTGCTGGGTCGGTTGTGTCTGTACATAAGTAATTGCGAGAATGAGGAAGCCCACTGTGGCCGAACACAGCAGGTCAGAGGTACTTACTTGGCTGCGAAATGCTCGAGAAGGCTGGAAAGTGACCATGCGTGTCTTCGATTTAGAAAAGATGGCCTTCTGTTAGAACCAAGCATCTACTGTGAATAGCTCATAGATCTTCTCTCAATCACGAACAGGCTCATCCATGCACTGCAGTGGATCTTGTTCCGGATCTCAGAAACAGTCTACGCGAAGGCAGTGAGTGACGTTTCCAGTGGACCCTGCACTGCCAAGATCGGTGCAGGAAGCTCGGACCAAGTCGCCAAAAACGGCTGCTTCGAACCGCGATGGCAGCGCTCCTAAGGCGCAAGTAACATGCAGCATCGCCCCTTCAGTTGCAGTCTTCCCAGCGTCACACGTCTGCATTTCTTTCTAGATCTTCTTGGGACCTCAGCCTGCCGCTCGGCCCATCGTATCTAAGCATGCCTTCGCGGTCAAGGTCGCCCGGCCACGATCGGTCGCCCAGTCGCGGTCGGTCCTACAACTCAAGATCCAGATCCAGAACCAGATCCCGCTCCCTCTCGCGACGTCGCTCACCGTCTCGAGACTCTCGATCTCCACCCCCTCGTCGCAACGGCCGGACCAGAGACAGCCGGAGCCGGAGCTACACTCGGAGCCGGAGCCGGAGCAGAGATGACAGGGCGCGCAGCCTCAGTCGCGGCCGTAGCCGCAGCCGCAGCGAGAGTCCCCTGAAGAGCACCAAGGTCAGTGACATCACTTGCCCCGCGGGAACTCGTCTTGCTAATCCTGGGAGCAGATTGTTGTCGAGCGTTTGACAAAGAATGTCACAGAGGAGCATCTACGCGAGATCTTTGGACAATACGGTCCAATTGACGACATGGACGTGCCCCTGAGCCGCCAGTGTAGGCCTCCCTCCCTAGGCATCGCGGCTGTCGATTGTATGCAAACACTAATTCCTTCCTTCCCAATACAGTCGGTACAAATCGCGGTGCTGCATACATCCTCTACGTCAATGAAGCAGATGCTGAAGCGGCCATCGCTCACATGCACGAGGCCCAGCTCGACGGTGCCACCATCAGCGTGTCGATAGTCCTCCCTCGTCGCAAGTTCTCGCCCCCACCGCCCACTGCAACACACGGCGCCAACTACGATCCCCGACTGCCGCCTCCCGGACGCGGTGGTAGAGGCCCTCGAGGCCCCTCAGGAATGGGGGGCATGCGTGGGCGTGGCCCTCGTGGTGGTGGAGGCCGCTTTGGAAGAGGAGGCCCGCCTCCTCCATCTGATACATACCGGCCACGTTCGGCCTCGAGATCTAGGTCACCAGCTGCGTCCGGTAGGGGAGGAAAATACCGTGCGAGGTCACCTTCATACTCGCGGAGCAGATCCAGGACGCCCCCGGCACCCAAGGGTCGAAGAGGCCGAGGACGATACGAGGAGGACTATGACCGCCGTCGCAGCCCGAGTCGCGACAGCTATGGGGGTGGCTACCGTGGTGGTAGAAGTCGCTCGAGAGATCGCAGGAGTTACCGCTGAACAGCCTTGGCTGGACAGGGTCATCGCGACATGTGCCTCCTTTGAGATTGGGGCAGGTCAAGGCTCCCTGATGAGTCAGCGCACCACCGCTTCTTACAGGTGACGCGCTGAGGTCTACGGGCTAGGCGGAGGGGATGAATCGCCAATTTGTTCAAGTGCGGACGACGACTTTGAGAATGACTTTTGGAATGAAAATGGGGTGGCTCATCGAAACAGCTGAGTTCTCAGGGAACAAAGGCAAATGCGGTGTTGGGGTTGGGTGGGACTGCCTTGAGGTAAGGTGCGTCAGCCCTGCTGACCACCAAAGGTGCTCGGCCGTCCGAGAGGCATTGGCCCTTCTGCTGATAGCCCTGGGATTTTGGTAATCACCAGGGAGACTGCCCGCGCCCGATCGATTGCAAAAGCACGAGCCAAAAGCTCAATCGACACCCCAAGATAGAAAGATAATCTGAGGATCAGGGCGCGGATTTTTGCGAGCCGTGCAGACCTCCCGTCACAATTACAACAAAGATTTTTCCAGTGCCTAGCCGCGCATCAGCCATATCTCGCGAGTCTGTCGGTCTTGCCATTGTGTATCCCTATTGAGAAGACATATGCTAGGCACCATCATGCTCGCTCCATCGCTCCAGATCTGCAGCTCTCGCCTCAACGGCCTCCTTTTTGACGGCCACCTACTTGGACCCGAGGCTTGGACTGGGCCCCGTTGCCATGAGCTGCCTGGCTTCGCCGTGTTTACACAAGATGACAAATAGCGAAGATCCTCAAGCCTGGACAGTTGATCCTTGGCCCAGTCTTGGGGTTCTGTCCGCTTGATCAGCCTGGACAGCGAGGAGTCACCCTCGGCACATGTTTCGATGGAATTGATGGAATTGAAGCCCTCGACCAATGAGCAGGAACCTCGCCCTTGCTATCAATGTCTTCGAGAATGGCAAGCTAGGTGAACCATCAATCTGCCTCGCTACTATTTCATGGCTATGCTGCTTTGGATGAGGCGAAGAAGGTCGTGGAACTGGAAGAGAGCACGAGACCATCCTCTCTGTGACTACAGGCTCATATCGATGCATTTGGGATTACAATCCCGTATGAATCTCTGCTGAATTTCTTCCCGGGCCACCCCGAGCAGACATTCAGGCAGCCATGGGGGTGGTTCTGAAATCGCACAGCATCTCTAAAGGACTTGGAAGATCGAGAGATGCTTGTGAATTCACAAATACTGAGTGCCTTTCCACCATAACTGGCCTAACAAGGGCAACCGCAGCTGATGTCACTATGATCGGTAGAAGCATGGCTACGAGGCATTATTGTCCAGTATGACTTCGTCGTTTTCCGAACTCCGTGGCGTTGAGGAATCCCAAGTGGGTCTGTCGGTCCACTTGGTGCTTCGCCAGTCGAGCCCCGCAAAATCAGACCCTGAGCATGTTCTGCCTTGCGACTTCAGCTTTTGATATCATATGCTGTGATGCTTGGCGTTTCTTGAATCCTTCGAGAGTCCTGCTACCACTAGCAGATGCTGCTCTCATGTCCCGCCCCTGATCCTGTTCTGGTCAACCGGCAGCAACACCGGCACTGCAGTCAGACGTAACAAGCTCAGTTTAGTTGAATACCGCGGGCGCTTACTGTGCAACCTGTCAGAACGCGAAACCAGCTCTTTTTAGACAAGGGGTAAATTCCTCCTGGCCAACGCCACCCAACAGCCTTCCTGCTGTACTACGCCTGGGCAGCTGGGTTGCTGGCCCCCACCCTGTTCCCGAAGGAACGGTTTTCCTCCTCTCGGCTGGCCTCCCGATTAGAGGCCCGGCCCACCCTCTTCAGCCCTACTGCGCTACTTGAGCCCTACCAAGAGCCTACCTGCCGGCCTGCAGGCTTACATACCTAGGTACCGGCATGCTGCCCTTGCAGGGTTGATGTAATCCGACGTTCGCCAGCGGTGCGGCCCCAGACTCACTTTCTACCAGGCACTCTTTGTCTTGCTTCAACCACCATGAAATCGCAGCGACGGACAACACTCGTCCATTTGGTTGCTCAGCGCTCGGTGGAGAGATGCCTCGCTGATTCAGCAGACTCATCTGCGGTGGCTTAATCCCAGCTCTGCCACGACCCGTGCAGCATCGGCGGGAGAAGAGCCAGTGCCAGCAATGAGCGGGCCTAGGGAATTATCTGCTGGACATTAGACGCTTTACGCTAGGCGGCCTAGGCATGACGTGAGACACGCCTAGGCCCCGTGGACGGCTCTCTACAACGCGGCAGACTCCTGGCCCGCACAACAATGCAGATCGTGCGCTCTCTGCAGGCAGAGCCCAACTGCACAGCGCGCGGCAGTTCAGTTTGGAATCCCTGTTCATGGCACGTGCCGCCCACAGTGCTGGGCGAGGGTCTGGCCTTAGGCAACAGAATAAACAGAATAGCGAATTCTGGGTTGAGCCCCTCTAAGCCTCACCGACGTTAGTGCTGCATCCTGAAATGGCACCTCACCATCCACCCACCGAGACGACCCCCTGAGTTACACAGGGCCGAGAGTCCGTCCCACTGCAGACGCAGGCCACCCTCCAGGAGCTGCCGCCGCGTTTGGACCACCTCAGAACTGAGCTCTCTTGGCCGCAGGCTCACACTGCCAATTCTGGAAATTGGAACCCCACTTCCGGGCCCCATTGCGGACACCTTGGAGGGAATCGTCAATTCGGCATAGCAGGCATCGAATTCAACACTCGAATCCACCTCCACTGTCTCCAGCCCCCAATAACGGCTCCTGTTAACGGCCTCATCCTGCTAGGCGACCCTGAAAAGAAGGTTTTGCTTGACAGTGGCGGGGAAGAGTGTCAGACTCACAGACGTCTTCCATTGTCCCCTTTGTCATCCGTTCTGATTCCTTCAGGATGGTCAACCCGTCGATGCGGATTGTTGATGGTCGTGTTTTAGCTGTACGAGTATCTGGACTTACGAAATGGCTGTCATTCCGGTCCCTCTAGGAGTCGAGTTACATCGTCGAGGATGGCGGAGCCAGCGACCAGAGTGTCACCATGAACAGTTCCCCTTCAGGAGTTGACAATGTTCGAGTTTTTGGAGACACCAAGATGGCATTGCTAGGTAGCAGTTTAGGGGCTGTCTTCGCTGGGTTGATTCGAGATATAAGATGCGCTTGGTCACGGTGAACTGCAGATGGTCAGATCATCACCGAGCACTTCATCAGTCTCATATCTGTTGATCGTTGAGATATAAGAGCCTCTCACCTCACCTGGGAACAAGTGAAGTCAGCCAAATCACCAGTACACAACACAGACAAGACCAAATTACACCAAGGAAATTATCAAGCACTTGTTTCTGGCCTCCAAGAGCGAAGTTGGCCACGATGGGTATGCACAGCAACGCCTGCGGTGCGCCGAGCACACAGACTTTCCAGGCTGTCAACGGTCTCGAAGCCAAGAACTCCATCCATGCTGCGCAGAAACCCTCCAGGGGAAAAGCAACAAATGCCGATGCAATTGGAATCCGCGTACTCATCGGCGGCAAGCCAGCCATCATCACCTTTCCCCGTCCTCAGCCACCCCCCAGTCCCCGGCCGCGCCCTCGCCCTGGGCCTGTCCACCCGCCTCCGGGAGTGCCGACGCCGCCGCCGACGCCGCGCAGACCGGCTTATGGTGCCTCGTTGACGGATCATGGAGGCAAGCTTGGCGGAGAGCCCGGGTTCGTGACGTTTCCACGGCCCCAGCCGCCGCCTAGCCCGCGCCCTCGCCCTCGCCCTGGACCTGTTCGCCCGCCTCCTGGAAACCCCACCCCGCCTCCAACCCCTCGGCGATGATTCAATCTCATACGGAATTGGCTGCGTTATCTGAATGACCTGAATCCTGTCGGCGTTTCACTGGAGCAAGGCCGTACTAGGCCGTCTTGTTTCGTTCGAACCCAATCCATTCGAGATCATCACTTGGTCTAGCAACTGCTTCAACGTGTTTACGCAGCTTCTTTCTTTCCTCGAATGCTTTCTTTGGACATTTGGGGGTTCACCTGGCCTTCTCTTTGCCTGTGTGGGTTTTCTTTCTTGTTTTGGACCGATTGTGATGAATTTATTTCCTTCTTTCCTATGTCACTGTCTTTAGGAGTATTTGGGATGGACCAAGTTGTTTTGCTTTATTTAAAGCAATGGAGCGCATGGCGAGGAAATTGAGCAATGCTATATGTGGGGAAATTCGGTACCAACACGGGTGGCTGCTTTGCGTTTCTTTTCTTTCTCTTCACATCACCGTTTTGCTTTCAAGAACACTCTGGCTCACGCCTCACATTTTATGTTTCTCTCATTCAATACCCTGGCAACATCAAACCTAGGCATTAGAGTCTAGAAAAAACCAAGCATCCTGCTTTTAAAAAGAAGCAGGCCCTTTTCGAGACTGTAATGCCTCCAAGTTCTCCCTCGCGTAGTTGAATATAATACAGCAAGGACTACTGCAGTTGGCTCCCATCCTGCAATACATAGCCCATTTCATACTGCAAGGGAGTACTCTGTGCGCGCAACTGCCCAGGTCAACAAAACGGTGCTACTCAACAAGGTGAGAGCCCTGCTAACCACCAAGTCTTCTCAAAATCTATACTAGCGCACCCACTGCATTTAAAATTCTAACGCCGAGCAGACCGAAACCCATTGCGCCTGCGAGACCTGTGCACTTGGGGGCAAGTACTCCAGCACCGCCGTTGTCTGTTGGGGTGATCTCCGGTGTCGGGTATGCGACAACATCTGTGGTGGATAGCGTGCAGTCAGTCGTGCACGGTAGGGCACTCGTAAACGGGACCGGGATCCTTTTTCCCGTTGAAGTGCTTCCCGAAAGTTTAAAGGCAGGGGGCTGTCCTATCATGGTGGGTATTGGGTGGGCGTCCGGCTCTGCAGGATTTAGAACGTCTCCGAGCATGTGGACCACGCCAAAATCGATGAGGATATCTGGATCGAGGATCTGGCTAGATAAAATGTACCGATTGTTGCCGGCCACCGTGACGGTGATGCGCTTGCCCTCAAAGGTGGGCCAGGTGGTGCCATTGACAAGGTCGCTGCTATATAGCACGGTGGGGACGATGTGGAATTTCATCACGTCCGTAAGCTCCGACACCGATAGTGTTGAGAGGGCTCCAGACGTCCGCTGGAATCCTGCATTGTGGGGTGCGAAGATGGTGACATTTTTGGATGTTATGAACTGCTCAGACAGGTTCACCTGGTATAGAGCACCGAGAAAAGCGTCGAGTGGAGTGTAGTCGCGGCATATCTGTACCAGGCCGGGAGGTGGTGCCATCACTGTGTCGATGATCTGTACCAGCCCGTCGCTGATCTGGATGTCTCCCTCGATAAGCATGGAGCGCCTGTCGGCTCCAGACGTAAAGACTACCTCGTCTTCATGTTGCCTGTTGATGATGACGCGCGCACCGTCTAGAAGTGTTTGGGCAAAAATCGGAATGCCCTCCTCAGTGGTATCGACAGAAACAATGCCTGGGAAAATGTGATATCGGAGAATGTTGACCACCTGAGTATCATTGTTGGAATCCCAGTCTGAGATCTTTTCGAAGGCTTCGTTGTCGGGTATGATAATGGTCGCACCGCTGTAGGGGAACCCATCGAGGGCTTCCGGATGAGCCTGCAAAAGATATCGAGTCAGAAAGAATTGAGTCTCTGAGCCAATTTTGCCAAGATTCATCATGTCTTACCTTGAGCAGGTCATAGTATGTTGATAGATTCTCGGAACGGGCAAGGAAGCTGTCCAAATCGTTCTTGACCACAAGTTGACCAAGGACGAGACGTCCAAGGCCCATCAGTATGCCCAAGAGGTAAAGATTAAGTGTCTCGATCATGATGATAATTCTGCGCCAAAATGTGGGCTTGAAAGGCTTGACTGAAGTGCTCGCAGCTACTGTCTGGAAGATGCTGAACTTCAACGACGGAAGGAGAATGTAGCTGGAGCTGTTGGAGAAGCAGAATCAAGACGATGAGCCAACCCGATGGCTACATACAACCTGGAATCTGTAGAAAGCGCAAGTGGAGCTCAGAGACTACAGTCATGATGTAATGCTGCCTACTTGATGTGCAAGTGCCAGCCAGACGAATGCTTGTATCGCAACTTCCGTACTTAATGTTGTACTTTATCCGATATGCCAACAGTGTGCTCGCAGAACGGTCCGAAGCATGTATGATGCAAGTACAACACAACATGGATCCTGATACAATTTGCAAGAGCCAAATGTCTGGGGTCGTGTAACAGCAATATACCAGAACCTCAATACAGCGCCAAGCTGAGCTCTCTTCAAAAAGAGAAGCAGTATGTCGTTTTTGTTTCATCGCGAGCATCTCCACTGCGTACAGCTCACAACAGCCTCAAGCAGCATTGTCATCTTTCAAAACATTGTACCTCTCATGATACTCGCTCTTAAATTTCCTTTTTCATGCTTTGGATAAGCTCCAGGCCATTTTAGACGCCAAGATAGCAGCCGTGATATACGACGTGGGGTTACTTGTTAGCGAATGAATGGCTCCTCCTGGACCAAGAATAAACATTTTGCATTACATCAACTCGCAAATGATCTTCTGAAGTCTGATCTTGGGGGAGTTCGGGTGATGATTGTCTCTTCTCGAGATAGAGATCTACCATGATCGAAATTCTGTTAAAAATGACTGACCTCCATTCGCCCACATCTGACATCATATTTTCGCTTTTGCGAGGGCACCACATCACACCGGCCTGGGCCCACTGTGCTGGAGGAGAGGTGAGGACCACCAACTTGGCCGCCGCAAAGCATTCAGCCACGGTCTGGCCCCGTCGAGGAGGCGGATATAGGTACTTGTCGAAATTGAGCCAAACGCGGAGGGACCTATGCAACGATTTCCAATTCCAGCTCCTTTCCGATGAATGATGATAAAGCATAGTCCAAATATTTTGCGCTCGCTCAAAATGGCACAACACTAGCTTGCAAGATTCTAGACAGTAACGCTGATGATGTTTGTTCAGTCTTTGTCAGCGGTATCGTGGTACTGCTCCTGTGCCAAGCTCACACTGTCGGCATGCTCCAGAGCGTCAGGGGACTCCGACCAAGCCTTCAAGTCTTTGAATGTAGACATTGCCAAGTGTGTACCTGACAACATTTGATTCCTCTGCTTTAAGATGTCTAAGAGAAAGAAAGATATAAAGACTGATATTCAGTCGTGATAGAACTGATTCACATTCTTAAACATCATCTCACAACCCGACATCATCTGATCTCTAAATTCAAAGCATCGACTGTTTAACCACCCAAAGCGATACTTTTAAAGTCTCGACTCAAGGCAAATTACAAACTTCCACTCATTCTGAAGAAGTTACGAAATGTCTTTGATCATCAAAGCTACTTTTTGTGCTGCCTCTCTGGCAACACTTTCCAATGCAGCCCCTGCGAGCCTCAAGCCAGCCATACAGTCCCGATGGGAAGAGTGCCCGGACGGTACTTGGTACTCGCAATGTGGTGACATCGCCGGCTGCTTCAGCTATGACCCCTTCGTCAACCCATCCCAACCACCGCCGACAACTCAGCCTGCATGCTCGACCGACATTGAGAACCCCACTCGAATCCTGCCAACCTTCCACTGGCCAATCAACCCCGAATCTAAAGGACCAGAGCTACACTGCCGAAAATACAGTGCATGTCATGAATGACACCCAGTACCGCTGACGGCGTGGTCCAGCAGGTTCTTATCTTCGAGAACGTGCCTGCTAGTGCTAAGAAATGCAGCGTCGGATGGTATTTGACGATGCGGGAGGACTCGGTCTTCGAGGCCGAGGGCGACGGCTATGTGTGCATCACCCAGCTGGACGGTCTTGACCAGCAGAAGGCCGCGAGTTTCAGCTTGGCTATGGCCGCTGAAAAGGCGGGCGCAGCGACTACGATACCAGCTATGGGCGGATGGGACGACAAGGCTGTGTATATGGGCAAATCTACAGCCATGATGAAGGAGGTGACATGCTCGGATGTCTTGGCCTTCCGGGCGCATTTGGACCCCATTAACGACGGCAAGGTAGTTATGGAGCCGAGTGATAGTGTTGGTATTGCTGTTACCTATACCTGCTAGGGGGGGGGGGAGCTTATGGGGTGATTTAGGTGATTTTCACCCGTGACACCAATTACTGAGGCGTCTGCATTTCGGTTCACGTGTAGAATATAGAGCTAGGGGCTGTGGTGATCACAAAGTGGTTTCTTTTAGACACAAGGTTTTAATCAAAGTTCATATCACACTAAAGACTTGTCCAAATTCACAAACACTTGCACTTACGGTAATAGCTGTGGGTTTGGATGGCCAAAAGCCATGTTTTGTGCCCTGGATCG
Organism: Diaporthe citriasiana; assembly: GCA_014872975.1. Classification (NCBI taxonomy): domain Eukaryota; kingdom Fungi; phylum Ascomycota; class Sordariomycetes; order Diaporthales; family Diaporthaceae; genus Diaporthe; species Diaporthe citriasiana. The sequence continues at coordinate 101,288 of JADAZS010000156.1, forward strand.
TTGTTCTACAGAGGAAAATGGATGTACCCACACCTCTGCAACACGGTTTGGCCCCCCATATGATGACTTCATGGGGTCCAACATGGATGCAGTTTTGAAGACTGCAGACTAGGAACCTCTGAACAGGAAGAAGTGACAGCACTGGGAGACACCGAAAATGTTGTATTCTTCGACGTTGGGCATCTATTAATGGCGGGTACTATGATGGACAATGGCTGGACGGCAAAGAGGCTCCGCATTTCAGTACCCGCCAGACTTCAATCAGCTCATTAAGCAGTCCCAAATTGTCGCGGTCACCACAAAACCGAACGTTGAGACGAATTCTAGATCCATTACCCCATACGCGGATCAGTGCCGGCTACCCGCCAGGGCGGCCGCATTTTACTACAGAGTCCGAGCTTTTTGTCAACGAGCGCCAGCTATCGCCGTTTGATGTTCCCGCTGCCGTCGCCGATAAGTCAATACCTCGCCAGTGGCAGCAAAAGTGTGTGTGTCGACTTGAAAGCTAGCTGTTCAATGCCGTGATGGCATGAGCCCCGGAGAGGTTGAAGATTGCGTCACTGGGACTACGAAATGCCTGTTGTAATTAAATCATCTATAGCGTATTGAATGATTGGTTTTGGCTTCCGTATTGGTAGCTCATCGCTGCCAGCGCTTTCGCAAAATCATAGGTTTCACAAGATTTCCAAACTCCTACTTGCAGACAATGGCAAGTATGTGGGGAAAAAAATGTTGGGTGAATTTAAGATGCAAGATGACGCTGTGCATTTTGTGCGTGTCCATCTGTATTGACGACGGTGGAGTCTCAAAGTGCCAACCGTGCAATTACCCAAATCGGAAATCCATCTTAGGAACCGTGCAAGCGGAGTGGTCGAGGGGACCTTGCAGGGATGGACCCGTCTCCGCGGGGCTCAGCCTGTGTCCTAGGCGGCTTTAAGGCCGGGCTGGTCGAGTTTGGCTACATACACCAACATACCCAAGTTGAGGTACGTAATTGTCATTCGCTCTGATGGTACATAATTAGGTATTTGGATACTTTTCTTTTTCTTCCACCTGGGTGGTAAATCCTGCCTTTTGTCGCATGGCGCCGTGTTATCCAGATAGGTTCAAGCTCCAGTGCTATTATTGTGGAGACACATGCTCACAATCGGATGGCCATCTGCGATACAGGAAATCTGTACTGGTCGTGCCAAAATTTTGCGCCGATGAACACGACTAGACCGAATCATGAGGGAAAAGATACAGTCGGGCCGTCTTAGTCTTCTGTAGCGGCGGTGACTAGCCACCAAATTTATCGGGTTTAAAATCCTCGTCTTCTCTTCTTGATTTACTTCAAATCCATTCCACTCAAACTACAACCAAATTCAACCATAACTGCAACTGAGGACAGCACTCAAGATGGACAGCCCATTATCGCACAACTACCTCACTCAGCGGAGGCCTTCTCGCCTCAACAGGACTCCCTCCTCTACGGCCAATGCCTCCGCCACCGCATCCGCCACCGCAACCGCCCAAGATCCTTTCACCGATCGCTCTGCGCAATCACCACAACAAGCAACAGACCCCTTGGCAAGTACCCAAAGCCTTCCTAGGTCAGCCTCGGTCCTCAGTGACTCGACCGCTCCTGGTGGTAAAGACTCCAGGCCCGGCCGTGCCAGATACTTCCACAGCCGTCGCGTCCGCAAGGATGAAGTCATCAAGCCATGGGTCAAGGAGCCCAAAGATCCCGCTGAGAAGTTAATCGAGATTATTCCTCTTGTCGGATTGCTCATCGGAATTGGTATTGCGGGACTCCTAATCTGGGATGGCCTTCGCAACGTAGTTGAGCACAAGTACTGCCCAGTCTTGGTTGAGGACATGTCAACAAGTGTCAGTAGGGGCGTATGGCATGCTGAGGAAAGATATGGGGGATTTGGGTGAGTGAAGTCTGTTATATTTCTGTGGCTGCTTGAATGCAACTAATATCTTCGCGCTTCAACAGCAATGGCGAGTTCGAGCAAACCACTGGGTTCAATTCAGAAAATCTCGAGCTCAAAGGTGGCCATTTGTTCATCAAGGCGACCATACGAGATAAAGACAAGGTCAGCCACTACAGGGACACCAAGTCGGGAGACACACACGTCAAAGCTCCCATTTTTTCTGCGCGCATCAATACAAAGGACCGCGCATCGATTAAGTACGGTCGAGTCGAGGTTGTTGCCAAGATGCCCAAGGGTGACTGGCTTTGGCCCGCAATCTGGATGATGCCGGTCAACGACACCTACGGGTCTTGGCCTGCCTCCGGCGAGATCGACATTGCGGAATCCCGTGGCAACAACCACACCTACTCTCAGGGAGGTAATAACGCCATTTCATCTACACTCCACTGGGGCCCGGAGCCCGACACCGACAGGTGGTGGCAAACATCGAAGCAGCGAACTGCCAGGCACAGCGTCTATTCAGACGGCTTCAACACATTTGGTCTTGAGTGGTCACAGAAGTATATCTTCACGTATCTCAACAACCGCCTGATGATGGTTATGTACACTCCCTTTGCCAAGCCAATGTGGAAGCGTGGCAAGTTCCCCCCGGCGAACTCTAACGGATCAGCCCTCGTCGATCCCTGGTCGCAGACCGGGCGGGACAACACCCCCTTCGATCAGGAGTTCTATCTGATCCTCAACCTCGCTGTTGGCGGTACCAATGGTTGGTTCGAGGACGGCAAGCATGGAAAGCCCTGGGCGGACCAATCAAAAAATGCGGTCAAGGAGTTTTGGGACACTCGCCACACATGGTATCCCACGTGGACTCAGCCGTACATGGAGGTCAAGAAGGTTACGATGTTGCAACAATGTGATGGGGATGAGCATAGTGGTAAATGCCGGTGTTGAACCCCAGTCTTATGATGTGCTTCTAGTTGGCGGACGGGCAAGAATGTCTGCGTTTTTCAAAGTTTGATGGATCTCATTGTCGGTAACCTGACACATTCATCCAAATCCTCACCTCCCTAAAGTTTTTCTCCCTTCTTCTCTTCTGTTTCAAACGCATTTTCCAGGCAGTTCAAATAAATTTTCTTCAAAACAAGAAGAAATCTCGAGAGGCCTCGTGGGCTCTAAATCTCAAAAGGTGATCGTCTAAATGCCGCCGCCTTGCACTGTGTGCACTAGTATTTCCATAGCTTTTGCCCGAAAGGGCTGGCGCATACACGAAAAGAAGGCTACCTACATCTTCGCTACCAGCAAACCACGCTGTAATGCGTCCCGTGATATCGACCTCCCGCCTAATCGGACAGCACGCGGGATACTAGTCAGAGCCCAAGTCTTCTCGCTCCGGCTTAGCCAGCTCACTCGGACCATCCGCTGGTCCAGTCGCCATAAGCGTTCACAAATCTGTGTCCGCGGTTTAGAGAAAATCAACTCAATCTTCAATACTTTTATTCTGACCCAACCAGAGCATTCTTCAACTTACATCTGGTCATTGATCTTCCGCATCACTACATCTTGTGGCCCCCTCCTAAGACCTCAAACCCAGCCATCTGCACGTCGTGTTTCGGTTTTCGTGACTTTTGAACAGGGCTTGGTATCAATCACCCTCGCGAGGCCTCGTCCATAAGTCAAGCCGTGTCTTTCAACGGAGGCTGGTCAGGGAGTTTTCGACATAGCCCAAACCAACACTGTCCTCACAGTCCAAGCCAACAGCCCCAGGCAGAATATGGAGCACATGTACTCACCAGTATCCGAGCTTCCATCCACGGAGCCGGAAGGCAGTCGGCCGCGATCAAAGTCGACGCACCATCCCCAGCAGCGGTCCAAAAGCAGCGCACGGAGCCATCCACAAAGTCGAACGGGGGGAAGCCAGCTATCGAGACAGGGCTCACCGTCAGAAAGGGCTTCTAGTGGTCAGGGTAATGCCGCTCCGAGCCAGCAAAAGTCGCGGGCCAAGAGCCTTCCGGGGCGTGCCACGCGTATCAAGGCTAGGGCTGCCTTCCTCGATGACATCAAGCACGAAGTCATGGTGAACTACCTATACCAACAACAGTGCTCTCGTCTCTGGGTCTCGGACGGCACCGGCGTCCTCGAGGGCGTCATTGTGCGGAAGACGGCTACCAACTACATGACCTGCCCCCAAGAGCTTGCTTCCTCCACTTTTGCACAATCCATGGCCGCCCTGGGCGTTCAGGTAATCTCCACTGTCTCCACTCGAAAACACGGCAAAAGACCACAAGCTAACGTACATAGTGTGCTATGACCGTCAACTCTCGCATCATCAGGTCCTTCCTGGCGTGGGCTCCAGGCGCCGTTGATGTGCCTCTAAAGAATGGCCTCCGCGTTCAGATCTTGCCCAGCGTGCGGGACCTGGCCCGGGCAAGGAAGCAGCAATGCGCCGCATTTATCGCGGCGGAAGGCCTCCTCGTCGTTTGGGATGACGACGCAATGCACCTCATCGAACGAGCGACAGGAATCCAGGAGGAGCTCATGCGCCTTGTCTGGAAGACTGAAGCGCCTGCAGAAGGGGCTACAGCCGACAACGTCTTCGGCACGGCAGAAAAGGAAGAGATCGTCGACGTAGAGACCGGCGAGATCAAGCCTCAGAAGAGACCGAGACACGTGCAGAATGCCGTCCTCGTCAGCCTTACCCTCTGTCTGATCACTGCCTCTATTGGGGCTGCCCTGCGGCAGCTCGTCATCGAGTCGGCTCTAGATCTAGCCTGGCTTCGCGTAGCTCTGATCACCCTGTTCCCGATTTCCATCTTCTTCACCCTCTTCTTCTGTCAGGTGATCTGGGGATCTGGTGCTCAGATGGTCGGCCCGGTCCGCCAGATGAAAACCAACTCCAAGTTCTTCTCGGCAAACAAGTCACCTCGCCTACAAAACTCCATCCTGCCTCATGTCACCATCCAGTGCCCAATCTACAAAGAAGGCCTTGCGGCTGTCATCACGCCCACCGTCCGGTCTGTCAAAGCCGCCATGACAATCTACGAGCTCCAGGGCGGCTCGGCAAACCTGCTTATCAACGACGACGGGTTGCAGCTCCTGCCGGAGGACGAACGCCAGGCTCGCATCCAGTTCTACTCCGACAATGGCATCGGCTGGACAGCCCGCCCACGGCACGGAGACCTGGGCTTCCAGCGCCGCGGAAAGTTCAAGAAGGCCTCCAACATGAATTATGCCCTCATGATCTCTTGCAGGCTCGAGGACAAGCTCGTCCGCATCCAGCGCCATGCCGCCTGGACTCAGAACGACGAGGCACAGGCCTACTGCGAGGCCCTGGCCGAGTTAAACACGGAGATGGGAGGTCGCGCGTGGATGGATGGAAATATCCGTGTCGGTGACTATATTTTGCTCATTGATTCCGATACTCGAGTCCCCGAAGACTGCCTTCTTGACTCTGTGTCAGAGATGGAGCAGTCACCCGAGGTCGGTATCTTGCAGTTCTCATCTGGCGTCATGCAGGTCGTCAACACGTACTTCGAGAACGGTATCACATTCTTCACCAACCTAGTTTATTCCGCCATTCGGTACACCGTCGCCAACGGTGATGTTGCTCCATTCGTCGGGCACAACGCCATTCTCCGCTGGTCCGCCCTGCAGACGGTCAGCTACGAAGACGAGGATGGCTACGAGAAATTCTGGTCCGAGTCTCACGTGTCCGAGGACTTCGACATGTCCCTCCGCCTCCAGTGCTCAAGCTACATCATCCGCCTGGCCACCTGGGCCGGCGACGATTTCAAGGAGGGCGTGTCCCTTACCGTTTACGACGAGCTCGCGCGTTGGGAGAAGTACGCGTACGGCTGTAACGAGCTTCTGTTCCACCCGATTCGCAAGTGGCCCACTAAGGGGCCCTTCACGCCGCTGTTCCGCAAGTTCCTGTGCTCGGGCATACCGACCACCTCGAAGATCACCGTGGTGTCATACATTGGCACCTACTACGCCATCGCCGCCGCTTGGATCATGACGAGCACAAACTACTTCCTCTACGGCTGGTTCAGCGACTATCTCGACCGGTACTACGTCGACTCGTGGCAGGTCTGGTTCTCCATCATCATCGTGTTCAACGGCCTCGGCAACATCGGGCTCGCCGCCATGCGCTACCGCGGCCAACAGATGAACTTCTTCGGCTGTCTTTTGGAGAATTTCAAGTGGATGATACTTCTGGCCATCTTTCTCGGCGGCCTCAGCCTTCACGTCTCGCAGGCCATCCTGTCCCACATGTTCGAGATCGACATGACCTGGGGCGCTACCAGCAAGGAGGCTGAGTTTTCCAACTTCTGGATCGAGGTTCCGAGAGTCATTAAGAAGGTGTGTAATTTACTCGCAGCTCAACCTGACTATATTCTTCACTCCCCCGCCTCTCCCCAAGGACCAATCCTGTCATCCCGCTCGTGGCAAGGCCCATCTCGAGATTCGAGTCGCTGACATGTTCCTGACCACAGTTCCGCTACTCGATGATCTTCTCTCTTACTGCAATCATCGTCATGATTGTCATGGCGGTCGCACCTTTCGTGCCTTACAATTGGCGGATCACCGATTTCGTGGCTATCTTGCCCATGACGACGGTCGCGGTCTCCCACATGCTCTTGCCCATCGCCTTAAACCCTGCACTAATGACTTTCTCTTGGTAACATGTTTTCTGCATGTTTTTTCCAATGCAAAAGCAAGCCGTACGACGTGTTTCTGGGTAAGAAAAGTCGCACAGGTGTGGATTTCGGGGACGATTCTTATGGGCGATCGTGAGGCTCACTTAGTAATGTACGGACCCTAGACCAAGTGGGTTTATGAACAGAGGGATCAAGATTGCCAGCATTCTTCAGACCAACGGAAAGGGCTGGCAAGCAGAATTTGGATGGAAATAAGGTGGTGATCGCCTCGTGGAGTTGCGAAAATGTCTGGGAATGTGCTGTGACCGTCCGGCTCCATTCACAGACCATCAGGAAGTTATTTAGACGAGCGACTGCCACCTGCTAAGAAGCAGATGCTTTAGATTTTGCGAATACTGCCCACGTTTGAAAGGCATATGGAAGGGAATAGTTATTCATATCAAGACCGCTCGGGTGCTACGGAGCTTGTTTGCGTACCGTGAATATTGTAGCTGGGATAGGTTATCACGGCGCTTGCTTACGACTCGTACGGTAAACCTAGAAGTCTCTTTTCCGTGTCACGATGATGCTATTCACAATGCTTGGCAAGATGTGAGCAAGTAAGTTTCGATCTACAAGACAAGTCTCTAACCTTATGCGATCCCTGCCTTATCGCCAGCACGATTCTCAACCGCCCACGCGGTCAGAGCATCCCAATCGCGGCATTGATGCGTCGAGTTGGCTCCCGAGAAGCCCTTTCTCTTGCCTGAAATATTTCGAGTCAGCTATCAAAGGATGAGATGAGTAGTTTCATACAGATTGGAGGAGCGAAGGGTCACAATAAGGACGTAGCCGTCTCAAAGCCAGCAGCATAATAAGTTCTTTGAGGCACATGCCACAGATCGGAGAGATGACTTCTTGAAGGGCTTGGAATTGTTCCTAAAAGGTACTTACCATCCGGCTGGATCTCTGCGAAGTCAAGCGTCGTATCCGCTGAGCACATTATGCTTTGTCGGATGTAGTCAATGCAGTGGTACTCGTGCCCCGCGCCAGCAAAGCGAGACTTGTCATGCTTCTCGTACTTCTTCACCACGTCTCTAATGACGCCCTGTTTGAAAGTGGCTGGTGAGTACATAGCTACCACTTAAATTAGTGTGAGATTATCATCTTACCAGGCAATGTAATTGATGCAGCGCTGAGAGGGAGTAGATCTCAGCCTTTTCGGGGTCGTCATCGATGGGCTTGCTTGCGGGCATATCAAAACGTCTTGGATAAGGGACGCGCACGAAGCCAGACCCGACTTGGTTATCTGTCAGCAGTTGTACGGTGTATCTCAATTGTAATAGGCAGGAAGTGCTGACTAGGCATCAACTTATCCCACAGCTTATCCCCCTCAACACTTGTGTCCTCATAATCTGTAGGAAAGTCAAACTTAACCCCCTTCATGGGAACTATTGTCGATCTTGTCAGCTGTCGGGCTTCAACCAATCTAGCTAGTTACTCTTCTTCAGAGCCTGTGCATCTGAGGCGAGGCGAGGCTCACTGTCCGGGACGAATGCCTGCGGTGGCAATAATGTGTTGTTGTCACTTTTACCGCCCTCTACAGCTGCGCCCTTTTGGCCACCGACTGACACCACCGCCTTGACCGTCTGCCCGTAGCGGTCTCCGGCCGCGAATCCGAGTAGAAAGACCACGATAGTCAGGAGCGATAAGAAAGCCACCCTCATCGCTCTCTCCAGCCTTGGTGGCCTCTGCCGTTTCTCAGGCGTGCCCAGCGCATAACCCTCGGGGCCGTCATCCAGCGGGACGGACGTGTACGTGTCGTTGCCCATGGTTCAAATCGAGCTCTTCATCGGTCGGCGTTGTGAAGGTGAGAGATATAAAGCATCACGGGATGTTGTGGAAAGTAAAAGTAACACCAGGTTCGAGTCGAGAGATCAATATAGGAGACGTTGAGTCTTGACACAAGCCATATTTCCGGCGCGGGCGCTCCGCCTGCTTGATTGGGAAGAGCTCAATTTACCCGCAGCGGGTCAGGGGGGTTGGTGGATCTCCCGAGCTGAACCTCCTCACTCAGAGTGTGGGCGGGCGGAATTGGGGCGATAAGAGATGTCGAAAGTTGTGTACAACAGATATATTCGAGGACATGAGGACAAATTCCAAGTAGAGACTCTTTCACATCAGGGAGATGTGATGACTTCAAGAAGCGATGCATATAACTTAGTAACGCATTAGAATAAGGTAGGTGGCCAGGTCCAATCTACTCTATCCGGAATCATAATGTCCCAACCCATTCTATATCGAAACGCCGACCGTCTATAATCATCAGCTCTATCCACCTCTTCTTTTAAGAATCCCAATAAAACTCAAGAGCGGTCTTCTCCGCCAAGTCATCGCAGAGTTGAAAAGCACAAAACTTCATGTCCAATCGTCAAGCTGGAAAGCCTCAAGTAGTCAACTGTTTAGGCGTCCTCGTCATCCGTGTCAGGGGGATGCGGTGTGCCCTTGGGGCTGTTCAGCCATTCGATGTGCCTCAACCGTCGCCGGGCCTGTTGCTCCTTGAGATCCTTCTTGGTCATCTTCCTCTTCTTCTTGGCCTTGAACTTGAGCGGCGTGTCGATGTTGTCCTCTACTCCGCTGTTGACAGCGCTGTTCACGGCGCTGCTGACTGCAGTGCTTCCATTGACGGGAGTGCTAACACCGGACGATGGCGCGGTAGAGCCAGGACGGGAGTCTTCGAAGCGATCGAGCGAAATGGCGTTGCTGCCCCTGTGCGTCATGCGACCGTCTCGCACGTGCCATTGCTCTGAGGCCAGCGCACCTACGAACTCCTCGTTGTGACTGATCATCACAACACCGCCCTTGAAGTCTCGGATAGCAACAGCCAGGCCTCCTAAGGAATCACGGTCCAAGAAGTTGGTCGGCTCGTCCAGCACCAGCAAGTGAGGATTGTTCCACATGGCGCCAGCGATGACAACCTTGACCTTTTGACCACCCGACAGCGACCCAATCTCGTTGTGGTTGGCGATTTCCGGATCAAGGCCAAGATCCTCAAAGTGCTGAGAGATGACCTTGGGCTCGAGGACACGGTAACCGAGACCCTCCCGTGAGGCCTCGTGATCATCGAACTCCTGCACCAACTTATCGAATCCGAGCTCGATGAGGGTCTCACGGCTGATTTGAGAATTATGCTTGGGCAACCATCCCTTCCATTGACTGTCTTGAAGTTAGTCATCCGGCGAATCATCGGACAAGAGAGATAAGGAAGAAACCCCCTTAACGGGAGGGGGGGGGGTGAGCAGCTTACATTTCGTACTGGAAGGACTTCTTCCACTTCTGTCGACCGACTAGGGTCTCGATCTGTCGAGCACCCTTTCCATCTCCCATATCGATTGTCTTCTCCATTTGAGCACGGTCCGCATCAGACAGAGCTCTTGTCTCCTTAAAGTGGACCTCTCGGTCGTCACCGTGCTGGTAGCGCCACTGAAGGTACTGGTTGGGCGTCTTCTCAAGGTGCATCTCCACGTGCTCAAGAGCGTGCTGTTTGATGTAACCAATACGCAGGTTGGGGTGCTTCTCTACCTTTCCAGCTGTTGGGATCACTTCGCCTGTCAGCAGCTTGATGAGAGTCGACTTTCCAGCACCGTTGGGCCCGATGACAGCCACGCGAGACGACAAGGAAAGCTGGCAGGTAACTTCGGCCAAAGATGGCTTCGGAGCCTTTGGATACTGGTAGCTGACATTCGTCATGCGAACAATGGCACGGGTCTGGGACTTGATTCCAGACAAGATACCAGGCGGCGGGAATCTGAATTGTACCAGGCTGGCGGATAGTGTGTAGTAGCTCTTTGCCTCGGGGCGAACCTTGACAAAAGCGTTCAGGTTGCCCTTGAAGTGACCGAGCTTCTTGCCGGGCTCGTAGTGGTAGATATCGGTCGTAACGTTGTCCAAGAAACCGGAGTCGTGGGAGACAATCAAGCTGGTGATATCGGTGTGCGATTTGAGATACTGTTCCAACCATGCAATGTTCTCGACATCCAAGTGGTTGGTAGGTTCGTCCAGCAGCAAGACATCGGCCTTCTGCAGCATGGCCCTGGCCAGCGCGAGCTTCATCTTCCAACCTCCCGACAGGGACCCGACCCTTTGGGCCTGTCGGCCTTCGGGGCCGGTGGTGAAGCCGAACTCTGCAAGGACTTCCGAGATACGTTCAACACTTGTATCGAGCTTCGTGATCTCGGGGTCTTTGGCGACGAAGTCCAGAATACTCAGGTCAGCGTCCTCGCCCTGGTTGTGTTCGACATAGCAGGTTCGGAGGACATCCTGAGGGGGAAAGCCTTCCAGCTTGCCACCAGCGATGGCCTTCATCAAGGTCGACTTTCCGGCACCGTTGCGACCGCACAGTCCGTAGCGATGACCCTTCAACAGGCGCAGGTTGGTGTGCGAGAGTAGGAGCATACCACCGTATGCCAGGGAGAAATCGGCATTAACAATCTCGACCTCTCCGTCGTCCTCCTTCTCGGGCTCGCCATACTTGCGATGGTCTTCGTCAACGTAGTACTTTTGCACGGCGTTCGCGACAGCCTCGTGGGCATCAGATCCTGGCACGAAGCCCTTGAGATAGGGCGCAAGCTTGCCGGCGATGCGGCTGACGAAGCGATGGTTGACATCTTCGGCAATGAGTTCACAGACATACGATTTTGCCAACTTGAAGAGTTCCAGGTCGCTGGTGACACCACCGTTGTTCTTGGTCTCGCTGTCGACAATCTTGGCAACATCGTCCGCGTTGATGCGCTCAACAACGTCCTTGTCGGTGGCCATGGCCTTGTCCATGACATCCAACGCCCTCTGGGCAAGCTCTCGGACCTCGGGAAGGGATGCACGGTCGAGAACACCCTTGACACCGGGCTTCAGCTTTGGCAAGAAGGTACGTGCCTCAATGGGGTCGTGGACCAGCTTGGTAAGGTTTTCCGTAATGACGACCGACCTGCGTAGAGTTTCTTGAGGCGTTGATGGGTTGTATAGGGACCGCTCGAGGAAGGGCGTAAGAAGGGCGAGAACAGGAGATGTGACGATGGCAACAAATGTCGTCTGCGAGAGGGCATGGATGGCCTTGTATACTGCCTCGGGAGAAGGCTTGCGCATTGCCTCGAGCAGCAGGGGCAACTTGGGGGCCACGTCGTCATTTTGGAGGAGGGCGGTAAGCGAGTCCATTGTCTTGACTGCTTGCTTCTCGACCTCGGACTTCAAGTCGTGCATGCCATTCTCGACGAGTGGGATCAGGCCGGCCAGCTTGGCACCCATTATTTCGCGCAAAACGTCCTTTTCATGAGCCTCCTCCTTTGTGCCGCCGAACTCGAGCTTGGCCTTGTCGGCCATCTTCTGCATGAGTTTCAAAGCGCCGACAGTGCCTTGCCACTTGCCAGTTGTCTTGGAGAGATATCTTTGCAGGGCAGGAAGGAGGCCGACGACGAGAGCCTCGGGGCTAAGGTGGTTGAAGAGGGCGTCGATGCCGTACTGTGCGGCGTCGCGAACAACCGAGCCCTTATCGGCGAGGGCGTCGAGGGCGCAAGCGATGACGCCGCCATCTTTGACGAGGAAAATGACTTCGGAGACGGGCTGTCGTGGGGGGAAGCGCTCGAGGAGAGCGCCAAGAAGGTTCTGTGCGCTCTCTCTCCTGAGCCCGGACTTCTTGTCAGACGCAGCCTTCTTGATTTCGGCGAGGATGCCGTAAGATTCCAAGCCGCGGCATCCGACACTGGGCGAGTTCAGCAGAAGTTCGCAGAGACCGTAGGCGGCGTCGACCGAGGCGTTGGAGGTCTTTGCGTTGAAGATGGCCTCCATGAAAGCCGACACATCGGCTTGCGATGGTGGCGGGGCGTCGCCATTTGCGACGAGGGTCGGGGGGTTCATTTCAGATGAAACCGAATGCGGCATTCCAGATTACAGAATGTCGGAAAATCTGCAGCAAGGTGATCTTGCTTTGCCACAGAGAAAGAAGGGGAAAAAACAAAGAAGGAGTGGAGAGGTTGGCGTGCAAGAAGCAGCCGGGAAAGGGGGGATGGAGCGTGGGTTGGCGATCGTGGTTGAGCGAAAGAAGAAAATCCAAAGGGTCCGCCGTATCCCACGGGGGGCATAAAGCGAAATCTGCATTCGCCCGTCAGACTTGGGTTCGGCTCTTGGGCAGCACGGGCAGCTGAAAAATTGCGGTCTATTCTTATCGATAGGCCAGATAGTCACGATAAGCCGGAGAAGAGAGCCAAGCGAGACAGCTGATTAATAGCGAGGCTTCTAGTTGTTGGTCTGGCTCACTGCGGCAGGTAACTTGAGCGGACAACGCCCACCCTGGGACGTGGAATAATTCTATACTCAGTTTTAGTTTAAAGCATCAGACACCACAATCAACCACAGATTTGCACTGCCCAGATAATGTGTTCAAGTGCAGCCTGCTATGCATGCTATGCAGTCTCATCATGGATGTAAGGCCCTAATCGAGGCCGATCTGTAGCCAAAATTAGACAACGCAACTCAGTTCTGGATTTGGTTCCCAGGCCGGATTCCGTCCTTGGATTCTGCAGGCGTTGAAGAACTTGTCAGCCACTAAAACCGGTGAGTAACACAGACCAAATAGATACAAGCCAGTCTATTTATTTATGTTGCAAGGAAGATGTGCATCTTGGTTTGATAAATCAAATGCTAAATCTTGCCCTGCGAAAGGAATGAAATGCACGGGGTTGCAGGCGAGTCTTATCTAAGCTTGCACATGAGGGATAATCTCTACCTTGGCCGCGATGACTTTCCTCTTTCGTTCACAGCCTGCGATGGGCAGCCTTGGCACGTGGCCCCGACTCGAAGCTCGGTCTCGCCTCAACTCGTGTACTCTGACCATATCCTGGGTTAGTTTTCCTCTTCATCCTGGCAAGAAATCCTTCCCAGCCGTTGCAGTCATACGATCCAATTTTCAGGAATGCAGAAGGCCCCACTTCCAAAATGCGCGCGGAGTCTTCTATTGCGTGAGGGCTCAGCTGAGAGCGATGGGTGATGGAGAGAGTATTGTAAGTCTGCCCATCTCCTGAATGTTCAGTCTCTGCCACAAAAATGTCGACCCCGGCCCTGGAACGACATCTACCGGAATTAGATTCAGGCATCTATCACCATAAGATCCTCTTGGGCGGTTGAGGCTCCGCGTCGGAATTTGAGGGCAGGTGGTCGTGATATCGGCTGAGATATGTCCTCAGGTCTCGGCCGCGAGACGAAAACCCAGAGGATGTTGAACGTGGTCTGCAGGTAACTGCACAAAAAAGAAGAGCAGAGCCTATTGAGATCGCCAATGTCATTGCATTCTTGCCGAGTGATGAGGCTTCGTTTGTAACCGGGGCGGTCTATAACGTGGATGGTGGCTGGGTCTGCTAACTTCAACGTTCGTAAGGCATATCAGACAATCTGCAATGGGAGCGAGGTAATTCTTGGTCCAAAGACCGTTCTTTGTGCTTCAATACAGGTTCTGGAAGAGAATATTGATACATTAGAGGCAGAATGAATGCAAGAGCCTGCCTGATACAGTATCAAATGACCTTTGCATTCTATGACCTGTGAAACTATCGTGAGGTATAACCACCATCCACCGCAAGAGCTGAACCAGTAACGAACGAACTTCTGCCGCCGGCCAAATACAGAACGCCATCGGCGATTTCGGCTGGATTCCCGTACGCTGCATTGGAACAGCAGTGTTGATGCGCTCCTGCATTGCCTTGAGAACAGCCGGTGACTTAGTCGTCATCGGAGTCTCCATATATCCAGGACAGATGGAATTTATCCGGAGGCCTTTGTTGGCATAATCCTCCGATTCCGTCCTCGTGAGGCCGATAATAGCATGCTTGGAGGTCGTATAAGCGGTTGACAGCGTGATGCCGACCACGTGGACTCGCTGTGTGGCGATGAGTGGGCGGCCATCCTTGGCGTGCCAGTCGGTAGCGTTGAAAGCACCAGTGACAGCGTCGAAGCCAGTGGCGCAAACTAGAACGTCCAGCTTGTGCTCCTTTCCGTCTGATTTTATTATGCCCTTTGGTAGAACCCGCTCGGCCGGGGTCACGCGCAAATTCACCAGCTGAACATGGTCTATTGAGTGCTTCGAAGTAGTCGCCGTTAAGTGGCAGTCGTCGAGTGCCGTACCCGTGGGCAGGGATGAGGTTGTTGGCCGTCTCTGGATCCTTGACCAGATCTCTGATCCTCCCGGCTATAAATTCCGAGTACTGTCGGTTGGCTTCGCGATCAGTGTATGTATCACTGAAGACACCCAGCCACTTGCCAAACCCTGGCTCTGCGTACAACTTTTCGTAGTGTGCCAGGCGCTCCTCTTCGGTGACATCAAAGGTCTTGCGACGGTCAGCCTGGTGCAAGAATCCTGAAGAGGTCTGGGCGCATCTGTCGAGTGTTTCGTTGTACTCGCTCCTGTATTTCCCCATCTGCTCGTGGCTGATCCCGGCGTTGCGCAAGGGAGCAGACCAGTTGGCTGTACGTTGGAATACGGTAAGAGACTGGATGCCTGGCTCCTTTGAAATTGCTGTGATAGTCTGGATGCCTGTTGCTCCAGTGCCAATCACGCCGACACGCTTTCCCTCAAGATCGCGGCTCATGTCAAACTCCTTCGGCCAGCGGGATGTGATAGACCTGTCCTTCGAAATCTTCGATGCCGGGAATCGCTGGCCAGGTCGGCTCGGAGAGAAAACCGAGGCAGCTCACGAAAAAGCGAGTCTTGTAGCATGTTCCTGATGCATCCACAAAGGACCAGGTGCGATCTTCATCGTGCCAGTACGCTGAGGTGATTCGCTTGTTGAACTGTATGCTCTTGTAAAAGTCGTGTTTCGTCGCAATGCTCTGGATATATTCTTGCATCTTTGTCTGCGAGGAGAATGCGTCTTTCCATTCCCACTGCTGAAGAAACTCCTTGTCGAAAGAGTATCCGTATGAGATGGACTCCGTGTCAAGTCTGCAGCCAGGGTAACGGTTCCAATGCCAGACACCACCCACATCGCTGGCAGCCTCTATGGCTTTGACTTTCCAAGAGGGAAAGCGTTCGCGGATGTGATGGAGGCTGCAGATACCAGAAAGCCCAGCCCCGATGATGAGGACATCATAGGTTGGCTCGGCATCCAGAGATCCCATGATTTCCAACTGCTTTAGTATGGCTGTGAAGAGGATGCAAATAATGATTTAAGCTTTAGAGAGAGAGAGAGAGAGAGAGAGAGAGAGAGAGTGTGTGTGTGTGTGTGTGTGTGTGTGTGTGTGGATGTTGCCAGTCAACAACTAGCGGCAAGACAGGGCAAGTGAAACGGTGGAGTCCTGGTGCTCCCAATTTAAGTATCGCGTGTACATATATGACCTGCAGTCGTTGAAGCAAGGGCTCTATCATTATTGTCGGTGACCCGGATTAAAGATTAGGAAACCACTGGCAATGCCCGGTCCGCCTGACTGCGATCACAACAGATGTTGCAGTCGGCCACAATGCATCAGTGAATGCGGCAATCTCTACAAGTCCGACTGTGGCCCTTGAGAGCTGTAGCATCCGTAGCACGGAAATGCTGTGCCCCGCTTGCACCCACCTCCTCTCTGCCAGGGGAAACTTTCCTAATTCGTTTTGAGGCTTGCTGACGAAGCCCACGTCACCCCGGCATCCGCCACTACGGATACAGAGTATCAAGACGATATCGTCATCTGACAACAGCTGAAGGTAATGATTGAATCTCGGCCCTGCCTCGCCTAGCGTTGTCCTCAAAAAAAAAAAAAAAAAAGAGGAAAGAAAGAAAAAGAAAAAGAAAAAGAAAAAGAAAAAGAAAAAGAAAAAGAAAAAGAAAAAGAAAAAGAAAAAGAAAAAGAAAAAGAAAAAGAAAAAGAAAAAGAAAAAGAAAAGACGAAGGCAAAACCCAGGCCTAAAAGGAAATATAAATTGAAGAAAGGTTAACATAGAGTTCTGAACCCTCGTTATTTCTGGCTATTTCTTCGAGAAAAAGACAGAAAGCAAAAAGGAAAGAAAAAGAAAACTAGGGAGTTTAGTTCACGTCAGCCCCGGCACGCGTAATTAAAAGTCATCGGAGTTTAATGTCATGCATATAGCGATATCCTATTCACTTATTGACTATTTGTATTCTTTGAGTTCCTCTACTAAGCTAGAATAATAGTAGTTATCCTAATAGGATAAGGGATAATATATTTTATAGGTTATAATAATAAGTTTTATTATATAAAGCTTTAGATAGTAATTATTAATCTTCTACATACTAGTATTTTATTAGAAACTACTCTTTTATACTATAAGTCTTAGTATTAGGCTGTGCCTAGTTTATTTACACTATACTAGTATTATTAATAAGCTCCAACTTGGCTATTAAGCTTAATATAAACTGGTTTATAAAGGTTAAAGCTATCTTAAGTTATAAGCTTAACCTAGTTTAAAGCTATTAAGTACTAGGTTAAAGTGCTTTTACTATATAACTTAGGCCTTTAAATTACCTAAAATAAATAATAATAAAAGCTATAATAACCCAGACTATATACTCTTATAGTATATATATAAGATCTAGCTTTATTTAAATATATAATTATTAAGACTATTTAAATAATTAATTACCCTAGATATTTAAGAATAATTAATTAGCCTACTAAGATTACTTCTAACTATAATATAACTTAAACTAA